>FIZT01050808.1:0-24177 GCA_900065295.1 Paracoccus marginatus
CAAGCATTAGGGAGGTCCTGACGAAAATTCAACTTTGCACACCTTACTCACCGCGTATAGCTCGAAGAGAGCTACTTGGCAAAAATGCTGACGTAACAAGGAAATACAGTTTAAAAAAGAAAAATGCAATAATACTCAGGATCTCACTAGTACCATTTTGTGTTGGGACCTCACTAGTACCATCCGTAGTGTTTTGGCCTTGGAAACCGATCTCGACCGCTTCTACCCCATAAAGGTCAACCACGATGAGAAAAAATTTTGATATAAATTTAGGACCCCTAGCGCAAGTATTTTGGGGGAGAGCCAAAATGTATTTTTTCCCCATAATTTTTTTCATTTTTCGCCAAAAGTGGATAAAGATTTCGCGTTTTTTTTAGATGGATTCTAAAATAGAAGAAAAACAAATAGATTTTTCATTTTTTTTTTTTTTGGGGGGGGGGGGGATTTTTTGCCAAGTTATAGGGTTTAAAAATTTTTAACCCCCCTTTTTAAAAAANNNTTTTTTTTTTTTTTTTTTTTTGGGGGGGGGGGGCGATTTTTTGCCAAGTTATAGCGTTTAAAAATTTTAAGCCGCCATTTTGAAAAAATGATGAAATTTTTTTGTCAAAAAGTGTGCTATTTATCCCTTAATATACCATATAAGTTTCAAAAATTTTGAAGTGGTAGAACATTGTCAAAAATAATGAAAACTGGCCACCCATAAAATTGAGCCCGACGAGATATGATGCATTTTCCACGACACTCTCGTGGGAAGTACGGCAGTCACGGGGTATGATTTTGACTCATAAGTAAAAATTACAAAAAAATTAAAAAATGCTCCGATTTCGTTCAAACTCAAATAGGGTGTTGCTGATGAGTTGAGAATATCTCAAAAAAATTTCAGCTCCCAACGACTCCGGAAGGTGCAGTCATATTTTTTTTTTTTTTGAACACCCCACGTTGAGAAGACATTGGTCAATCCCCCAAAGTCGCAGAGAGCTGAAATTTTTTTGAGACTTTCTCAACTCATCAGTACCACTTCACTTGAGTTTGAACGAAATTGGAGCATTTTTCTGTTTTTTTTGTAATTTTGACTCATGAGTTAAAATCATAGGTCCGTGACTGCCATACTTCCCACGAGAGTGACGTGGAAAATTCAACATATATGTACGGGCTTGTAATGACAGAAATAGTCAAATACCATCTTTAACCAAAAAGTAAACATTCCAAGAAAATATGCATACCAAAGGTACAAAGGCAAGTGAGCCGCGTACCAGTCAAACAGGTATGAACAAATAACTAGGTCACATTCCTAAGTCTCCAAAGTAGATCTAAATCACAAGTTACATTTAGCCATTTTGTACATTTATACACTCTGTACATTTAGACATTCCTAAGGTAACAGTATTCGAACTGTACAAAGTGACAGTACACTCCGAGCCGACAAAACCAGCATTCCTAAGGTACATGCATTCCTATGGTATATGATTATTGTACACTCACTCCCACTGTAATCCCTACCTAAATTTTAGTATAAATACTCTTGCCTCTAGGCATAAAGCATTCAGTCTGATACTAGCTATCGACTAGTCTAAAGAGTTGTCTTCACTCTTCTCTAACAGCTAACTTGCTGATTGAATTGTGAGTGAGCTCATATTATGTTAAGAAGTGTTTAAGTCCACCACGGACATTAAAGTTAAAGTTTATGATCAATAAGTTGTGCACTCAGTCTATAAACGTGTTATGTTTAAGTGCCTTTTTCCGTGAATAAATAAACTCATACAGTTCGATCGTTGCGTTCATTTCTCGTCATCACAGGGCTCAATAAGACGATTGGTGAGTTTTCATTTTTTTCGACAACGTCCCACCATGCACCACTGCTTGCAGCAGCATAATTCTCACTCGACCTCGATGCGATGTACCAATGCTATCAAAATAGCGCAAAAATACGATGGTCACGTGTCCTCGTTAATATTATAAAATTTTCAAGCCTGCATTCAATTATTTTTTTCAATTGGTAAATTCTCGAAATACTTTATTTCATTCTTAGATTGTTCTATAATATTGTTTTCAAAAATAATTAAATCTTCTATATTAATTTTAATTTTGAACAATACACGTAAATTAAATCTCGTCGAAGTTTTTCGATTTAAATCGCTGAGAACGCACTTACGAATGGGTGAGGCGAGGTGGTATAAAACTTAAAGACGAAACCAGGTAACAAACACCATGTCACACTTCAACGTAAACGTATTCTGCTTCTTTCTAGTTCCCAATTTCCTCACATACTCTTTTAAATACGAACGAAATTTGAAACGTCGTCTTCATGAGCATTAGCATCATCGCAATACATGATATACTTAATCAAGAAGGTATTGAAGCCCTCCAATTCACGTCGCGTCGCGTCGACATACCAGCATGCTGTACCGTCAACAATACACGAGTCACGAGTCTATACATCCTCCGCAGAAAAGGCGCACGAGCTTCGAATCAATTTAAGTTTGCCCAAAAACAACAACACAAAGAATCACGAAAATTAATACTCTCGAGTCTTTTGAGAAAAGGCGATAACTAAGCGATGTTTTCTATAAGTTTGCAACTCCCCGAACTCTCTCTCTCTCTTTCTCACTGTGACTGTTTTCTACGAAACGCCAATACCTTTATACCTACGTATTATAGCTTTTCTTTAGCAAGGCGCAATATACTGTAATTATAGCTGTAGCTGTGCTCGTGCTCGTATACTCGCGTAGTATTTATCGTACAAAAGTACCATGGTATTAAAAGTATTTTCAATCTTAATTCCGCTCCTAATTAAACTGAAAAGTTTCGCGCGTGATTGGCGGCGAGGACGGTGATGTCTTCGTCTTTGCTGTTCGACTGAGAACGACAACAATGATTCGTAAACTTCAAATACGAGTAACTCGAAATTGAGAAAATTTCAATGATAAATAATTCAAAGCTACGATTTCTTCTACGTCGTTGTAGATTGACTTCGTTCCTTTTTTTTTTTTGATCTTTTCATTTTCTCTTGACGCCAGGCACACAACTTCGAAATTAATTCCGTTTTTTGAATCGCGAATAAAAAGGGTAGCAGGAGATTATATGCGATTGCGAGAAAATTACAAAGAAGAGATTTTTTCCAAATTCCAAATTTTAGAAAAATTTCAAAAAATTTTGAGTTGACAAAAAAATTTTAATGAAAAAAAAATTTTGAATTTTGAAAAAAAATCCAATGATGAACCAAAAATAACAAAATTTGTTAAAATCATAATAAAATCGTATAGTATCATCTTCCACACTACACATTTTCTTCCTACCTCTTTTCTCGCTGCAGGCCCAAAAGAAAGGAAGAAAATCACTAAATCGAAAGTAGGAAAAGATTACATCCTTCGAGTTTCTTCTCACAATACATTTTCACCACCGACAGAAGATGAAAAAAAAAAACCTCGCGAAACCTAAAATAAAAATATTTCATCTCAACGTAAAAACCATTCGAATGAAATGAACAATATTGCAAAAGTCAAATACATGTACCGGTACTCCCTTAGGATCGGCAGAATATCAGCGGCACCTCGTACCATTACAGGCATACGACAAAAAAAAAACCCTCCCCATCGGTCGGTTCATCCCAAAAATGTAACTAGTTACGTGTCATCGATTATACCTACACTAGATTTCGTTACTTATTTCTTCGACTGTACCGTCAGTTCGTATATTATCAAACAGCTCCGCGAGCTGTCGTTTTGTTTCTCAATGTAAGCATATAGATATACTATACGAATAGCTTATATGTACGTAAAGCCACAGCCAAAGTCTCGCAGTATTGCAAAAAGTTGACAAAAATATGATTTTAAACGAGTCACGGTATGGCACGACACCAGATACAGTATGCACACGTATATAGGCATATGGTACACATTACACATACCAGAAACCTGAACAGGCGAGGAGGCAATAAATGAAAAAACTTCCAACAGCGTGCCGTTTTCCATCTTGAATCAATACGACGAGAAAATTTTAACGAGAAAAAAACACACTTTCGAGTTTTCATATTACTGATAACCGAGCCATTATCGTCTTCTTTTGTAGGATTCGCGCGGAAGAGAGCGAAGACACTTGAATATATACGTTTGCATTTGCATAACATTATTATAAAATTAGACCTATTTTATTCGCGACTTTCTTTTTCGGCGCAACGAATACGAAAGCGTATTAGAGTTGGTGAGTCGCGTCGTCACCGAGAATATTGCTACGATTAATTTTTAATAGAGTTTTCTTTTTCTTTTATTTTTCATTTCAGCTCGAATTTTAATTTCTTTTTTTTGGTTTGTTTTGGTTTGTTTCAGTTTATTCTCGGATTTACGAAGCATGTCTGGTACCTTGATAATGAATCTTTTGGCAACGTTGTTCATGACGCAGCTTATGTACGTTATTGGAGTCGGAGGCACGCAGGTGAGACAAATTTTGAATAAATGAGGATGGCTTTTATCATTCTTCGCGTAGTGAAACTATTAATGCAAACTTTTTCAAAAGTTTAATTGAAAAAAGAGACGTTTGACAGAAATTTAAATGGAATTTTACTATCACAAATTGAAATTCAAAGAAAATTATTGTTTATGATTCCTAATCTGTTGAGAAATAAATGAATAAATAATTCATCAGAACTCTGTTTTTCTGATTTTAAAATTTGAGAAACAAATTTTTAAAAAAATTAAATAAAAAATTGAAAAAAATATTAACCCTATGGTACCTGGGGCGAAACTGACGAATGGAATAAAAAAATGTTATACATGGTCTCGAAGATCAATCATCAAAACCACAAAAAAATTGATCTCGACTGAAATTTTTTTTAGAAATGGGCAATTTGTAAATTCACGTATTTTTATTTCCAAACCTATAAAAAGAGCAATTTGAACTGCGAATCACTCCAAATTACAAAAATAAACTTGTAGCTGATCAGTAAATGAGAAAATGACCCCCCCCCACCCTTGGCCAAACAATTACGGGAATTTTTTGAAAAAAAAATCGTGACAATTGTTGACTGAAATTTCAAACATCGTTCATTGCCAATCGTTCATTTTTGAACATTTTCGCAAAATTTTTATGTTTGACAGAACTACAACGTATTCAGAAACAAATGATATAAAAATCCAGAAAAATACTTCAGAGGCTGATTCGGAATCTTGCGCGAAACTTTTTCGAATTCTGGAAAAATTTCAATTAGTTTTAGCAAAATTTGAAAAAATTCAATTTGGAAAAAAATTAAAAAATGATGAAAATTAAAATTTCTCAAATTCAAAAAAAAACATTAGCTGAAATGATCTGAGTGGGAGTAGTTTGACCTGCTGAACACGAATCCGCGATTAGCTTTGCCATTTGACCACTTTAATGACTCTTTCACCACACGAAAACCTTTCATTTACCTATACCTACCAGAATATCGCAATCTGCAATTTTTCGACCCCCTGCCCTGGTAGAAGTCTGAGTTTTGATGCAAGAAGGATGGCGATGGTTCAGGAAGATGCAGAAACTCAAATTGCACCTCTTAAGTGCGAATAAGGGGTTCTCACACCATTTTGGCTGACAAGGAACCAATGAAAACAGCATTTTTTTTTTTTCCAAAAGGATGTGCACTTTGGAGATTTCCTGCTTCCCTCCCCTTGCACCTAGGGGCTCAATTTTTTTGGGATATCCCCCACTCAAAGTAAACTACCCCACCGAATTTGGTCATAACCCAAGTTATATTTTCATTTTCAACCCCCCTCCCCTGCATGAACATAAAATATGGGGTCCCATGTAAATTCCTTTCAATTGAAAAAATCCCCCCGCGGGAAAATGAATAAACAAGAAATTTTGCAATAAATTGAGAAAAATTACTTCAAACGATAATTCTTTAAAAAAATCTACTCAATTGTTTAGTAAGTAATTTAAAAATTTGAAAAACGTATATTTTTCTAGTCACTAGTCTCTAGAACACATCCCACAGTCTCTTCACCAAATATACGAGTGCCACGTTATGCATTTACATATCGGTAGAAACACAAAAAATGCACATTTTCGATCAATATTCAATTTATTCGAAACCACTTCCGTTATTTACGTAAATCTAGCGTAAAAAATATCGAATATCTTGACCAAACACCGTCACTGCCAACCAAATTACAATAACTTTCGTGCACGAAGACACCTACCAGAACCTGCCCCTGTTTCTCTCGCAACGAGATAACTCGGAATAAATTTTTATTTGGCCGTTTACCAAAATGCTCTTGCACCTCTGTATGAAAATCTTATCACAAGCTCCTAAACCCATAACTCCAAACAGAGATTCCTTCGTACATATATAATTCATCCACCAGCTTGCGGTTCTAATCGCACTACACACCCTTATGAAGTTGTGATATACTACACAGCCAGCACTGGTCTGCTGACTCGGTCATACACTTGCATGATACAGAATTTAGTACTGTTCGGTGCATGCAGCGCCCTTCTAATAACCCCATTTATTTAAGCGCATGAATAGGCATACGTGCGAGTAATTTAAAATGTTGACCATTTCCAAATAATATGAGCTAGATAGGTATACTTTCGGCTTCGGTGAACAAATTTGGAGGAAATTCCTGCACGAAGAATCAGGGTAAACTGAATGAATGACGAGTTATTTGTGCTAGTGACTACACGAGAATAGGTACTTTAATAACGCCCAAGGTGGTTGATATTTTCGATGTGTTTTCCGAATCTCTTGCCAGACGTGAAATATTACTTATTTCGAGATAACTTGACACCGCATCTAACGGGGTACCATTTTTCAAAGCTTCGCACATCACCATTGTTAGATAAGGTACACTCGCGACAACGTATTTCGCAAATCATTCTAGCCTACTTTCTGAGCACAAAAATGAAAGGGGAAAGCAGAACAGAAACATCACGACGATGTTTTTATTAAATTATCAAAGAAACAAGAAGCTTCCAAAACTCTTAAAAAGAAAAAAAAGAGGAAAAAAACACAAGGCAAATCATTTGGAAACGAGATTGAAATTGTATGAAGGTTGGGGAAAACGAGTAGGTACGTATACGAGCGTTAAACGTCTTATTTGAAGACTTCTACGTCGATTTGGAAATTCTTGTTCGACGTATAGCGATTAAATTAATTAAATGAAAAAAATCAAATGCCAATCTTCTTCTTTCTCATTTCGCCGCAAACAAATATACCTACTCTCGGAAATCAAAACAATTTCCGATACGATTTCCAAATACGCAATTTGTAATTTCGTAGGTATCGTAAATTCCGCTATTTGTTTAAACGTCCTTCTTATTCTACCACGATTATCTACACTATTGGCAGTGGTACGAAAAAAAAGACGTGGGAAAAGGGTAGATACCTTCGAAAAAATCGCAAAAAACCTCTATTCCCGGTGGAACGAAAATTACGTCATGGTTGAGCGATCACGACAAATTTCAATAGGCGTTTATGTAAAACAATGCGAGTAATTTGATACTCGAACGATTCGACTAATTAAAATGAAATTACCGCCGGTAATTTTTTTTTCTTCTTATTATATTCGGCAGGATCCGGAGCTGTGTATATCTTTGGCTTTTGCGCTGCAGTACTTCCACTTGGCTGAATTTTGTTGGCTTTTGAGCCTCACGTACAACATGTACCACACATTCCGAACGAATTTGAATTTAATAGCCGTTTCTCCGCATTACAAAATAGTACCGTCGTTCGTCAAGTACAGCTTATTCGGATGG
This sequence comes from Paracoccus marginatus, assembly GCA_900065295.1. Lineage (NCBI taxonomy): Eukaryota > Metazoa > Arthropoda > Insecta > Hemiptera > Pseudococcidae > Paracoccus > Paracoccus marginatus. The sequence continues at coordinate 7,729 of FIZT01050808.1, forward strand.
GGTACTCCGGTGCTGTTTTTATTATTCGGATATTGGCTGCATCGCGAATTCAACGCGCCTTATTCGCACGAAACGTTCAGATTTGATTATCTGAACTGCTGGTGAGTAGGAAATTCTTCGATATGGGAATTTTGTAGCTTCTAAGATTTTATGGTTTGCTATAACTACGATAAGCTGGAGGAAAAGTTCAAGAGAAGATGGTAGCATTATTCATGAAAAACCTCGATAACAATATGGTTCTCGTATTTTGCAGGTTTTTGAATGAAAAAATCTACATCTACAGTTACGTAATCCCAGTTACCGTATTATTAGTACTAATCGCCTACAGAATGTACAAGACGTGGATAATAATAAGATATTCGGTAGCGTTACAAGTGGATTACAAAGTAAAGGAGAAAATGCGACAAGCGAGGCTGCTGCAATACTATTTATACGTGAAAATCACGCTTCTTTTAACAATAACGTATATTTGCGGCGCAATCGCACGTCTAACGCATTATAACATTGCTTGGATCAGTTTCAACGTCGAACACTCTCTGCAGGGTCTTTTAGTAGCCATAGCGGTAACGTGTAATTGTCAAATATTGAAAATATACGCCAAATCTATCAGACGTCGCAGACGCAAGCGAGAGAATTTAATCGAAGTTTGCAAATTTAAAAAACGAACAAGAGACATATCCCGATCAACTAGCTTGGAAACGTTATCATGGCAGCCGGAACTTCTGTCTGTGTGAAACGTTGAATATACCTAGTCGATTGACGCTCGGTAACTCGACGACGTACAGTATTATTTCTAAAACCATCAAATTTTCATACCTAATGTTTGTTTTTCGTTAAATTTTCAAGCGAAAAGAACCTCCATCGTGTTAGTATAATGTGAAGATATAAACAAACATCCTTGTCATGTAGTATATCCATGAAATGTGTACACAGCTAGGTACATATCGTATAACTATAAACTAACCTGTTGGAAATACAATATGTACAACGAGATCCCAATTTCCGCATTTCTGAAAAAACGTAGACAGCCATGTGATGTTGAATTTAATCGATCAAAATCTATTTCGACAAACACTCAAACCAAAATCATGTTAACCGTCGCGACTCCGGAATAATAGAGACGAATGAGTTTACGTGAAATGTGAATGCGATGTACTAGAACGTAATGTATAATTGGAATACCTAATATCAAGCATTAAGTGCTTCTCCGTTATTATAAAAATGTAGGTATGTATTTCACTTGCGAAAATAATCATTCACATTCGTGTAAAGCACAATCTTAAACACCAAATTGAATACCTTCGACGATATTTTCCGCGATTTTCGCACTAAACTACCACTCTACCACAGTCGAGCCCTCGAGAGAACGGGAGCGCTCTAACCAAAAATAAATTTCTCTTTCGCGGCATTTATTTTGATTTGATTTTGCCTTTGACTTGCCATCATGACCACCCAATCAGAATGCCCGAATATCCATTACTGGTTTTAACGATTTACGTCATCACACAACTCACCTATGACAGCGCTTGTAATCTTGCAATCCGTGAGTGAAAAGGTCATTCAATTTTTTTGTCATTGATGTGATGCAATTCTTTGATTTTTTTTTTTACTTTTTTTGTGATTAATCGGTTTTTCTTATGATATGTACATTAAACAAAGATTTTTGCTTTAAATATTGTGTTATTTTAAATTCTTATTTGTTTTCTATTATTTTCTCGTAGGTATTATTAATACCTATATGTATTATGATAGGTAATCTTGAAATTTAGTCAACATATCATTTTTTTTTTTTAAATTAATATCATACTTACCATGAAACTAAAATGGCTGTTGGCATATCAGAAAAAAAATAGAAGTTTAATTTCAATTCATTTTACTAAAATAATAATTATGGATACCGCCATTTCGATTCTCATTCTTCTAATATGTGTGGGTGCAGACACTTATGCAAAATTTTCTCTTCACTGAAGTTGTTTGAAAACACTCTCGAGCTCTTATAATTTGAAATTTTTTAATAAAGTGGTTTCTTACTGCGACGATATCCCTGACCTTGCGCAATAAGCGTCTACGTGATAATATGGTTTTAAAAAATAATAATAATAATAATGAAGTGAAGTACCTATCTCCTCTCTGCTTATTTTAATTTTAATACAAAAACTTTTAATGGAGAATTGTATAAAATAAGAAGAATAAATAACATTTAATGCTAAAGTAGCCTAACAGAAACTCAAAGAATATAAACAAAACACCGTAATAAACTTATGTAGGTATCAAAGCTTCAAGAACGGAAAATATCAAAATGTAAAGAAAAAATAATAATTTTCCATGTTTCCTCAACTTATGTCGAAGATTTTTTTGAAGTTTCAATATTAATGCATTAGTGTATTACAAATGAATTGAAAGTTGAATTTTTGTTTATTTATATGTACTTACTTACTTACTTACTTACATACTTAATTACTTCCTAATTTCTATTTTGCATAATACGAAACTACGAAAATACTTTTCATGTTCCTTTATGTTTATGTGTAGATACTTATAGGTACGTAGATGTTTCCATGTAAAAAATTTACGAGAGAAATTCTAATTGGAATTCATTTATTGTACTCGTCTGTACATAGCTGTAGGTACTTTGTTTTTTTAATACGAAGCTTCATTGTGTAACTACATTTTTCTGTATTTACCACTTGCTTGAAAAAAATGGGCCATGCGGTATTTGAAGTGAAATTTCTTTAGTGTACCTACTTACAATTTTTACACTGTTTAATTATATAAATACATACAATAAAATATGTTTTAAAATCATGTTTTAAAAATAAATTCCTGTCGTACCGCATTTACTTACATTGTGATTGAATACCTATCTAATTATGAAGGAAGCTTTTCACAAGTGGGCTAGCTAAGGATACTAACATCCTATAGCGAATATCTACCACTGAACAAATAGATAGACCTACGTACAATGATACCTTCGCGATCTATTCTCAGTGTTTAGTTAACCCATTTCCTTATTTATCTCTTTAATAAAATACAAATATGCGCAGTTTGGCAGAGAAAATCTTGCTTCTTTCAGTTATTTCGCAAGGTAGGTACCTACATTTCAAAAGCTACTGCTGTAATACATTGTATGTACTTCATTTCAAACTTTAAACCAATGCTCCTTGCAATATCTACTTTCATTTTACATTGTGGATAACGTTACGACTTGAAGTACCTAACTTCACAACTAGACAATGGGCATACTGATAAGAAAATCTGGAATGTATAAATAAGTTACATTGAAGTTCATGACGTTCGCTGGAACGCTGGAAGTACAACCTACCTACGTCTAGGCGACGCGACGTAAACGTCGTTATCAGAAGTGAGATTATAATGGGTGGTTTTCACCCTTATCGTTCTCTAATATAGCAGTATGAGAATTATTTTAAAAGCAGCAAATACTTCTCTTCAGTTTAAAGCTTTCACCAGTCACATAAAATCTTTCACACTGTTTAATACTGTGGTTTCGTATATGCCTTGATACTTTAGTACAATTTTTTTTTTCGTAAATTTTATTTTAATAAGTAAGTACGTTCGGTTATTTATTTTTTTTTTTTTTTGGAAAAATATTTTTTATAAATAATGCAACTTGTTTTACAGTGTTACAAAATATTCTAGTATTAACAGCCTCGATTTTTATTACGATTTTCGTAAATGAAGTTAATTCTCAGCTCAGAGAAGAAGCCTGTGAAACGTTACAGTCTGAAATACATATAACAAAAGGTAATTTTTATTATAACAATATTTTAAATTATGAAAAAATTTCTCAAGTTTGTAAATGTTTGCGATCAAAAGTTTTGATGAAAGTTTATACGTTCGTGAAAAATAAGTAAAGATCGAGTTTAAATAAAACATGGATTATTATTTCTAGAGGAATTCGATGAACTAGGAAGACTCACAAGAACTTGCAGCGGAGACATATCTGTGAATAAATGCGAAGGAGCTTGCAATTCTCAAGTACAGCCAAGTGTAATAACACCCAATGGATTCTTAAAGGTAGTACCTATAGGCTGTTATATTTTCTTGTTCGTTTCAAAATGAAAGAAAATTGAAATTTTTATCTCTTCAATAATATGAGAAAGTACAGTTATAAAATGTAAATACTCACTATCAACTTGAGCTTTCTTTAAAATCTTTAAACGTGCCATAAAAAGATAAATCTGGAAATGTTAGGTACCTATGCGAAGAATGAAAACGTAATTAGGTACTTTCGAGAAAAAAAAATACCTAAGCTAATGATGTTCACCGTACTATACGATCAGATTTAATGTAGGTACCTACTCGCGACAAATGAAAAACAAAATAATTACTTCTTGTCTACTCTACAACCAGAACTCAAATATCTGGGTACCTACACCATTTGAAATTTTAGCTTACTTTTTGTCATGTAGAGTGAATATACCTACAGATCTAGGTAAACAGGTACCTATATCTACTAGCTTACCTAATTATTTCAGATTTATAAAACGCCTCGCAGAACGTACAAACCAAATTATTAATGAGTTTTCGTAATTACAGGAGTGCTACTGCTGTAGAGAGAGTTTTTTGAAAGAACGCACAATAACATTAAATCACTGTTACGATCCGGATGGAATACGATTAACCGTCGAAAAATTATCCGAAATGGAAGTTAAATTGAGGGAACCAGCAAACTGCAAGTGTTCCAAATGTGGAAATAGTCCAATTTAATTTTAAATTATATTACAGTCGAAAGTTTGTAAAACTTTTATCGAAAGCATGAATTTTTGTTTTGTTAGTTATCATTAAAATTTATTGGACGCGAATTTACTATTTATTTTTCACAACTACGTATATATCTAAAATTTTGGTATCTATTATGATGAATATTTGTTGCGCCGAGTGTTACAAATTTGTTCGGTTAGGAACGGAATAAATGAGAAAATTCCATTATTTCAACTTTGTTTCTTTCACCAGATGCTCAAAAGTAGATAGTATTTGTTTACAATAAGTTCAGGAATAATTTTCAGACTGGTATCAACGGCGGCATATTCATCTACTACCTAAGTATTTTAATAAAAGTTTTTGAGTCGTTTGGAAAAACTAACGAAACCGTCCAGAAAAAAGTAGCGCGTGTGCTTTTAAATGCTCCACAGAACCACACTTTTATCGATTAACACGAATTCATCATGAAAACTGATCAATTTATCACAAATCAAACAAATGTATACCTAAACTCAATCCTTCTTATTATATAAATTCAAATCGTTTTGTAAGGTTAAAACTCGTTATCTTATTGTCAATTTCCTTCAAACGGTCATGCCCTGGTAAGAACCGATTAAAGAGTGATTAAATAGCTCATCAGACTCGATATTGTTTCAGTAAGAAACCCAAAAACCCATTAAAAGTCGCCGTCCAGTCTGCAGTTCATCGAAAGAAAAGAAAAATAAAAACATGGATTATAATTTTGTAAAACAGCATGAACTTCCTAAACGGATGTTGCATCTCGTTTAAGTAAAATTCCGTGTCGTATTTCGTGGAATTTTTCTATATTAGTCTATCCCATTAAAATACTTGTTAGATTCCATACAATGGCAGGTTGAAAAAATTTCCCAGCAAGTTCTTCAAATTGTATTTAAAAATTGGTTTTTGTAAAATTGCTTACTAAATGTTTTAACAATGGCAATTTAGCTACAAACAAAGCAGAATGCGGGAACGGATAGAAGACAACAAGGCCCACTTCAAGTTAATTATTATTTGTCTGTAGAAATGTTTATTACTAAAATATTTCAATGCTTGAAATGTTTCACATTTCTCGAGAAAAAAAAAATCATTTTCATAACTTTCCTTCTAAAATGAGTGATAAATTGTATTATCATTATTCCAACTTTGTAAATTTTCATTTTCCAAAGTAAATAAGTATCTACCCTAAAAAAGATTTCAAAATCAACTGCCAAACTTCATTTTGTTTACCTGGTGGGTGAGGTATTTTGGTTCAAGAATGAAGACAATTAAAATTTATAATTCGACATAGGTACCTATAGTTGAGTATTCCAGCTGGCTAATATCTCCTTGGTTTTATAGTCATTCTAAAGAAAATAGGTACTTTAAAATTTTAAAATCGCATAAATCTGCAGGAGAAAACGTCATTCTTTAAAAATCACATTATCTACGGTTTTTTTGAAACTTATAGTAGTTATTAAACCGTTTCAATATAGCTCGTAAAAATGTAAATTTTTCAAAACTCGTAGTAATTTTACCAAAAATTAAACGTTTGCGAAAAAAAAAAAATGGTGCGAAACAGTGAAATCGTTACACTCAAGTGAGAAAGCTTCCCGTCGTTCATAAAATACGATGTATGTTTTCTCCCCATGGAGTCTGCAAAAATATCCAGACAATATTTTTCAGAACGACAACTTCCATCGATAATATTTAGTTTACTAGTTGCAGTTATACCATTCGTACGATTTTTAATTTGAAAATATTTACTCGTTATAAATTCATCTTGTTGAAATGTTTTATTATAAGTTTAATTTATCAGGTAATAAATTTAGTTACTCATTTGAAGACAGGTAGGTAGACGGGTTATCGAAATTAATTAATTAATACGGTGATTATTTTAGATAAATTGTACGATTCGGCGCATATTTTTGTTCTTTTATTTGTGACTGTTATTTTAACTGCCAACTGTGAAGATACAAATACCAACGGCGTATCTTCCAGCGAAGATTGTCAAGTTACACCAGTGATTCATGTGCTACAATATCCTGGATGCGTGCCGAAACCTATACCTTCATTTGCCTGTACTGGTAGATGTAGTAGTTATTTACAAGTAAGTAGGTTTGCAGAAAGTTCAATCGAGTTAGACGTTTCCAGATTATTTTAATAATTTTTTATACACAAGGTTTCCGGTTCTAAAATATGGCAAATGGAAAGATCTTGCATGTGCTGTCAAGAAAGTGGAGAGAGAGAAGCTTCGGTTTCGTTGTTTTGTCCTAAGGCTAAACAAGGAGAAAGGAAATTTAGAAAAGTAAGGAACAATTTTTTTTCTCTCTTGAAAAATGCTTGCGCGTTCAAAAATATTTTCCAACTAGTGTTTAAAATACAATGTAACGTGAGAAATACTTTTTACTATTCCGGTAGGTCACTACAAAAGCACCTCTGGAATGTATGTGTAGACCTTGCACTAGTGTTGAAGAAAGTTCAGTAGTTCCTCAAGAGATGGTTAGTTTTCCTAATGAACAGCCCATTAATGGCCATTTCGTGAAATCAGAGTGAAATTATTGAAATCTTTTATAGCATGTAAATGTATAAGTTTTTGAGAATAATGTGTAGAATTTTTGTTTGTAATTTTATAACATACCTATTTTATGAAGCGTTCTGTCTTCTGTCACAGTCCAGTCCTTCCTATTTATATTATTTCAATCAAATTAGACGCTATTTTTTTTTTTAAATTATCCACTTGTTGGAAAATTTAAATTACAACGTAAACGTAACACTTGATGATTTCGTAAAAAAACAAAAAGTTTACGCATATGTAAGTACGTATTCCGAGGTTTTACAATATTTTTATTTTTTATGGTTCCGTTATCATCAGGTTGAGGACAGACACTCTTGGTAGAATAATTATTCGTAAAATATAGGACTTTAGTAAAATATAATCAACAGAAAAGTTTCATCTGACCTTCGTCTTTTTGTAAATAGGTCGGTTTAAAAATTTACTGAAAATTCAAAAATTGTTCATTTTCATTTTCCTTATCTACCTATCAGTTCTGATTTTTTGAAAGCAGTTCAAATGATTTATTACAAAAATATTTCTTACCTCTTTCAAAAGCTATCGTCTATTGCTAGATCTAGATCTGTGGATCAATAATGCAACAAATTCTACTTTTTCTCTTCTTCAAAATTCTAAAATTTCAAATTCGTGATCGTCATTTTTTTTTTTTTTTTTACTCTTTTTATTTACTAAAGAATAATACGAAATTACTCTGAAATTCTTGTAATATTACGAACATAAGGTACGATTTGGGAACCCCTAGCCAAGTTCATACTTGTGCGCGTAATCAGTAATCAGGTAATCACAAAAACGAATTATTATCACCGACGAAAATACCTAGAAATAAGTTGAAATAAGTGATTTTTAAAGACGGTTCTTACTTAAAAAACATAATGAACGTGGCCGAAATTGATTCAGCTTTTTGTAAGAATGAATGAAGATGAAGAGAAATCGATCGACGCGATGAGTCAGTCATTCAAAGATGATGGTACCACCGAGTTACTTCAAAACACCACCGTTCCTAGAGATCATATTCCGCCGAAAAATATCAGATTAAGGAATAGTGATCCTAAAGGATTATGTAATTTTCGTGCATTCCTTTTCCTAGTGTTGTGGTATATTTTCAGCGGCTGTACTTTATTTTTAAACAAGTATATTTTAACGTATATGCATGGAAATCCAACTATACTTGGTAAAGAAGTTTAAAATTTCTATTTCTATTGATCGATCGATACAAACATGACTGTTTTAATTCGGTTGTATTGTTTTCTTGCTATTTCAGGAACGTTTCAAATGCTGATGACTACCGTGTGCGGATTTATCCAACTATTTATTCCTTGTGGTATGTACAGTCCTGTGCAACGCTCAAATCATCCACCTGGATTTTACAAGCACATGACATTTGTTGGCTGTACAAGGTATGATATGTGAAATTTGTTTCGATTTCGAATGGTTAATTGTTTCCATTTATATTATGAGAATGTTTCTGTTTTGCAGATTTATAACTGTATTATTAGGTCTGATTTCTATTGACTACGTTGCTGTAAGTTTCACAGAAACTATAAAGAGTTCAGCTCCCATATTCACTGTACTTATATCTTGGATTATCTTGGGTGAGATCTTTGGAATATTATAAAAATGAAGCCAAAGTACCCTGCAAAAATTACTATAAATCTGATAGAATCTAATACATCGGTTCACTGAGTGTTTTTTTTTTTTTTTTTTTTTACAGGAGAAGAAACTGGATTCTACGTTAATTTATCCTTGATACCTGTCATGGGTGGTTTAGCTTTATGTTCAGTTACGGAGTTGAGTTTCAATTTCATTGGTTTTGTTGCCGCGATGGCCACGAACTTTACCGAATGGTATTTCTTTGAACATACATTTTCATGCGTATTGTTCATCTTTTTTAATATTTTTGTTACATTTCAGTTTGCAAAATGTCTATTCTAAAATGCTAATAAGTGGAGAAAAGTTTCGATTTACGTAAGTGAAGTTGATTGTTTTCAAAATTATTGGGTAAAATTCGGTTGCAGTACTTTTTGTGTTCATTTTTTCAGTCCTGCTGAATTACAATTCTACACAAGTATGGCGTCAATCGTTGTTCAAATACCAGCCACTTTCTTGCTAGTCAATATTAAAGAATTCTTGAATACAACTGAATTTCATACGTATTTAGCCTTTATATTGAATGGAATATTTTTCCACTTTCAGTCAATCACGGCTTATGTTTTAATGGATTATATTAGTCCAGTAACGCACAGGTACGCGTACATGTATCTCAAGAACGCAATTTTAATCTTTTGCAAGCGAAATATTGAAAACATCTTTGTATTTATTTAGCGTAACCAATACAGTGAAGCGAGCTTTTCTCATTTGGCTATCGGTTATAATGTTTAATAATCCTGTAACGTTTTTGAGCGGTCTTGGAACTGTGATAGTAATCATTGGAGTTACTTTGTATAACAAAGCGCAGGAATACGATAAATTGTATAAATTAGCCAAGGTATGTATTCTAGCTAATTGAAATTTTTATCTATCAAATGATGCGAACGATTAGAAATTTTTAATTTTGATTTGATAATTTCAATAACGGTTTTTTATTATTATTTAGTACAAGTCGGACGATGATTCTTCAATCAAAGTAAGATCTATTTAATGATCTCTGTGGAAATTGATGTTCCTAATCCAATGTGATATTATATTCCAACGTCCGAATTTCGAATCATAAAGAACGAACCTTGAAAGAAAAAAATATGTTACAAAAACCATCTTCGTTCTACTTTGCTAACATGTTATCGATTTATGATATTTGCGATTGTTTGCATAGGTGTTAGTATCGTTGAGCGTATTGTTATTTACTTGTAATGTAATGTTACTGTCAGTGTTTTATACGATGTTTTTGAACAAATTGTTCGAAATTTGAATTGGAACTTCAGATTTGATTTTTGCACCAGATTCATATTCAGAATTGTGTGAGTTCCTTGTATATAAATCATCTTCTCTACGCTATTTCACTGTACTTTTTTAATTATTTTTATTCAACATTTTTTATGCTTTATATTTGTAATGGAAAAAAAGAAGCAATACTTATTGTTATTTTTTGTCTATCTCAATTTCTTTGTGATTTTCTTGTAAAAAAGAAGAATAATCAACAAGATTTAATATTGTTTAAGTATGGCAGACGCTGAGCAAGCGATTCAATTAATTTCACTTCCGAAGTGTATCGATATTTTAACCATCGTTATAAAGTATGTATGCATTGAGCGCTATAAAGTTCATTCATTTTTGATACAAAACATCTCACAAAATCCAAAAACCAAGAAGTTCGAAAAAAAAATTAAATCCGGTTCGGTAGGTTGGGAATGACGAAATAAATAGGTATTTCAAAAGTCACTAGCGCTCCTATTGGTCACCGGATAAAACGTAAAATGATGATTTTGTGATACCGCGTGGATTTGTCTATGGAATTTTTGTAAAATTATTTAAATGGCTACCGTTTGTATGTGTTGTATTTCGTTGAAACGATAAAAATTTGTATTTGCTGTACTCGTGATACGGTATCATAGAGAATTTTTATTGCATATATTCGTTTAAAAATAGTTATTAATTAATTAATCGTTAATTTGTTATGTCTTTTTTGTAAATCATTTTTGCACACCGATTGCGACCGAACTGGATTACGAAAATGAACGAAAATTATCTCCTTAAAAAGAGACCTTTTCTCATTTAACAATATAATTTTGTAAATCACTCGCATGTTTCAAGTTTTTTTCTGTTCGTGAAGTTATTGAAATTTTCTAAATGTTCTAAATTTAAACGTGAATTTTTATAATATTCATTTTTTTGTACGAATGATAAGAAGTTTCAAGTCCTATGAGGACGCGTGAGACAGCGCTCAAGTTAATGGAATGAATACGTCAATTCGAAAAAGTGGTAACCAATTTAGAGATACGTTTCCACAGTATGGGATACCTCCACAATCTGGTTAGTGAAATTAATTTTATAATTTTGGTTATTTTTTAGTAAATTCGTTTACAAATACGAATTTATTTATCAGTTTACAGACTGGTTAATTTGTTTTTTCCATAGGCGTGGCATTACGCATAGTGTCGTTGAAATTTTAAGGTTAAGTTTCCGTATGAACGTACTTACTCACGTGTGCTATATGTCGTGTACGTTTTCCATTTTTTAAATTTTCGTAACATTTTCGAATATTTTATCGACTTCGGAAGTTAAATTTGCTATCGGAATTTATTTATTTGTTATTTATTACAAACACGTGTTATCTTCGATTTTATTGGTAAGTAATACGGATAATTGGATTGAAATATTGATGAATTTTCTACATGCACAGATGACCTAAAAATCTTACCAATTTGCACTTCTCATTATAATTTCAATTTTATCATAATTTATCCATTTGTTCGTTTGAATTTGAAATAGTTTACACTGCGTAATCCGTATGACTTGGTTAGAGTTTTCATGTTGAGCATGTATTCGCTATATTGAGTGATAATAATGGTGCATAATGTGTTTGCTTAACATGCGTAATGTGTATGTATGTGTGTGTGTGTTATCCGGATTGAGGTAATTTTTCCAATCTTGTTAGGAAAATTATTGTGATTGTGTGTTTTTTTCAAAGGTGCAAATTATACGACCTATTGTTGTTAGGTTGATTGCATTATTGGAGTGATGGTGATTGAAAGATTTAGGATGTTTCTCGTAAAATTTGATCCGCATCGGATTGATTATGTAACGAGGAATTTTTCGAACACAGCTGCGATTGTTTGATTTGCTGGTTGCTTTTGATTGTGGTTTTGTTGAATATTTATATAGTTTTAAAAATGTATACACGCAATGTTTAATTGAAGTGAAATTTGTTTTAGTTGTGCGACCTGGAAGTGTCTCTGTTCGTTTCACTTTTTGCAGTATTGCAGGTATTATTTTCTACTCAAATAATTGGCCGGCCTGTAATGGTCTCTTTTAATTGTTCACAGTATTGGGCGAATTTTCAGTTCATGCTTGTAGTTTTTCGTTTACATCGGTAGCTGTGTTCCTTACCAAGTATTCCAACGAATTGGTATACCCGTTCCGCTTTTTCTAGTCTTTTTTAGAATTGATAGCTTTGAAAGAGCTTGTAGCTTGAACGACCTCTTCTCCTTGTGGCTTACCGACTTATTGAGTACAGCTTTACTCGATTATTCTTCGTAATCAGGATCAAGTATCAGTTCGGATCATTGTACATTTTCCACGATACAAGTTTTTTCTCATTTATATTATCTATACTATACAATATGCTTAGATAGTTGCACGTTTTATCCTCTTTTGGTTTTTCGATCTCATACTATTTACTGCCATGTTTTAGTCGCGTCGCATTCGGCAACTTGGAAATGTTTTCTTCTTACATTTGCCAGCATGTTTGTACGGATGATACCACCGCCAGATGTCGATTATCTTCTGAAATTCTACTCAAGATTTTCCGCTGTTATTTTGTGACCTTGCGTTCTATAACTCGTGCACAGCTGACTTGGAAGTTGCATTGCTCTAGATATCGACGTGGGTTTTCTCGTTGGCGCCCCCCGCTATCGAGCAATTTCGCAAATTTTCAATTTGTCTAACAATGACGATTTGTTTCAGTTGCTTTTCGTCGCGTCCATGTGGACATTTTGATAAATTGAGAGAGAGGCGCCGGTATCTTTGACGTGAATTTAGGTCAATGAAATCGACCTCGTGGTAACTCCTTCGGCCAATTTCTCGCTGTAATTTCTGACCCTCGGTGGGTGTTTCGAATTTGAAAACCCAAGCTGCACGAATTCGAACAGTGATGCCTGATTGTTTCGTTGGAATTGTTTTAAGTCGTGGCATTGGCGAAACAGCGCCATCTACGTTTATTCGCGATGGTCCGTTCGCAGTCATGAAATTATGACTCATTACCGCATTACAAATTGCGAACGAGTTTTTTATTCTCTATTTATGGTTATCTTGTTTTGTCTTCAGTCTCGGTACCACTTAATCGTTACGATTTGAACCTTGTTATTTTGGATTTTTTTGAAACGAATATTCTATCCGAAATGCATTTCCAAAAAAATCCATCACCCTGGGGACCGGTGTTTCTTTTCGCCTGGGCATCACTGGTCGGATCCCAAAATGTTATTATTTTTAAAACAGGCGATTGTATCGCGCGATCAAATTTCGCCAGCGTTATCTTCGTATAGTGTGGGTAACGAGGCGGTGATAACGATGATAACTTATCTGTGGACTTGGAACTGATCATCTCTTCGCAGTCAGCGGCTCGGCAGAATGATAGTGAGACGACGTTCATGCTCTGTCAAGTGATACTTAAAAATGAGACGTGTGCTGGGATTGATACTGCTGAAGGTTTTGAGCTGTCTAGCGAAGATCAGAAGGATCGAGGAGTATTCATGGATCTAGAAGGATGTTACAATTTCGTTTATTTTTTTTTTTCAATGATCGTGATCCATCCTGAATTTATTCCTGGATTCTAGTATATCTTAGATGAAAACTTCGGACGAATGTGAATTTCAAAAGGGAGGCCATCGCCACCATTCAAGCTACATCTAAACACTCACGCCGAACGTAACCCTAGAAACGAGCGGCGCACCGGCGAGTACGGTTAATTGAAAAATACTCGGTAAATTATAATACATTTATTGAGTGAATTAAAACGACAACTCGGCCGATAGAGGCTCACGTCCCAATTGTCGGTTCCTAATTCCACCGGAGCAATGTCACGACCATCATTAAACCGTCGCACAAGGGCCCGGGGCACCATAGTTGTAACACGGACGACAAAACGAGCATATTATTTATTTGATTTTATTGCGGCGCATTGTAAACTGCATCGGGGCCGTTGAGCTCTGCTCGTGAGTACGTGTAACGTATCGTTCGAAAAGAGGCAAAAACTCGAACGCGAAGAGAGAAGGGTGAAAGAAAAAAGAATTATGTATGGCGATAACGCGCGGTAATTTATTATACAACTTATCCAGTCAAGTAGTCATATGGGTCGATAAGGTGGACGACACGGACACGTCGAGGTGGCTTTCTTCGTGGCAAATACTGGAATTCAGAGGCTCGATTCACTTATCGCCAATATTCTCGTAGTCGGCCAATGGATCGGATGGAATTCGCTTGAAATTTTTCGTCGGCTGGATCGCGGAATTGTGTGGGAAGCTGCGAACGAGCCACGATGCTCTGTTTCTCGTCTTCTCTTTCGCTCCGTCTCGCAGTCTGAACTATTGTGCGAATGTTCCGCACGCCGAAGGGATCCCTATTGTGAAGGATTTTTTTTTTCCTTCGTCTTATTATTCTTTCCGGTTTCAGTTTGGGTATGGGTTGAGCTCTGCGAAAAGGTGTGTGTTGCAGTGTTGAGATGATACGAGGCAGTGGACTGAAAAATATGCCATTTATTTTCTCAACTTTATAAATCGTTCTATCGATTTTATTGGTCTGGCCCAAATTATGATGAAATTTCGAATGGTCAATTTTTTTCTTGTAATTTCAGATTTTCGGTCTTTTAAAAAAATTGGAATTTTTTAGAAAAGTTACCAAGTTGGTAACTTTTTCCAGTCCTCCTCTCCCCCTAGTCTGAATTGTATACCTCAAATTTGCCAATTTTCAAAAAAATAACTCCATCGTCACGATACTGGCCAAAATCACACAAGAGTTGGTATCCAAGATGGAACTGGATTTTTTCAACCTTCCCCACCCCCTCTATGGTGGTGATTTACTCATTGGCAAGTTCGTTAATTGGTTTATTTAGATATGGTCGAATGGAACGATCAACAGTGACGTAAAGAGTTCTTCGAAATACTGGTTTCTATCGACGTTGGTGCGGTTTTTTTCGGTGTAACTGCTTGCTTTTATTATTTTTTTTTTCAATTTCATTTTTTACGAGTATAATTGCATCGTTTACTTGTACTCGTGAGTACATTTTGTAGGTATTTTATTGTATTTTTTCGTTTCTTTTTGCGAACCAACCAACCAATCAACGACGATGCTGTATGTTTTAAGTATCCTTATGACATGGAAATTAATAAATAAACAACAATGTATGGCAAGGTTGTTGCAAAATGGACATAGTACATTTACATTATGTATACTTTGCAAGGTAATGTAAGTAAATATATTTGGTCCTATGCATACGTAGACGTACCATTGTACCTAGACCGACAGAACGCACGACTGTCTACCAATTTTTGAAATATTTCTGCATTTTTCTTACCAAAGTAAAAAATGAAAGAAGTCTAAAAAAAAAGTGGCACTATAAAAAAATATATCTTATAGTAGGTATGTCTCCGGTGAGACTAAATTACACGTTTTAGTTCCCCTTTTTTCCAAAAAAAAAAGTAAAAACTTGAGGTGCTGTGGCACACGTTTCACACGCACACTCGTATGCTATCACGAAGGCGCAACGTGCCAGTCGTCAAGCCATGCCTGATCGAATCGACTTGTGGTGGGTTGCTGGATGAGAAGTCGAGGGGTGTGCGTACAGCGCCTATTTTCCTCTTTCGTGTGTAAATGACTGAAATAGAAGAAGAGTTTACTTACCTGACTAACGACGATGTCGATGTTGGTGCTGCGAAAAACGCGGCCTCGTGTACGCGTGGGCGGGTGGCGTTGGGTCCCAGCAGCCGGCCGGCGTAATGAAGCGAATGGGTGGCCGAGGTGAAGGGTAAGGGTGACGCCGACGACGATGACCTTGAGGACGCGGCAATGTGGTTTATTTGGAAAAAGAAAAAAGTATGGAAAAAAAATTCTCAATTCGAAGGCACGTCTGGCAGCCCAAGTTTTATGATTATGAGTATTGCGCGTGAGTGTGTCGATGTCGATACCTCGATTTAGATTCAAAATGAAGCTGCTTTTCGTCCTGGTGCGAAATGAGGCCGAAGCGGAGCAATGTTTGGGGTTAGGAGTGATTCGCGTGCGTGAAATGGCGGTGAACTTTTGGTATCGATATGTCTGGTATGCGTGGAGAAACAAAATAATGTTATCTGGCTGAAATTGAAGGGATCGATACGCTCTTTTTTTTAAAGAAAAAATTGAAGCAGCTACAAATTTACTGTTGCCTTATTCTGTGCGATGTTTCAACTCGTGCACTATTAGGGTTGTCCATATTAAAAAATTTTTGAAATGTCAAGTTGCCACCCCGCCAA
>FIZT01050813.1:0-16315 GCA_900065295.1 Paracoccus marginatus
TTTACCCTAAGAATTTCAAGTTTTGACAGGGTGCGGGGGTGAATATTGGTCGAATCGAAATTCCAATGGTAGATTCGGTTTCTGCGAGTCAAATTATTTCTATGTAGACACTTTTCACGATAATTTTGGCAAAACTTTTTTGAAAATGTAGGGGTGAAAATCAGATTTTGCAAGTTTCACCAAAATTATCGCGAAAAGTGTCTAGATGGGGGTAATTTGGCCTGCAGAATCTGAGTTTGGCATCGGAATTTTCATTTGACCAATATTCACCTTCCTACCCCGTCAAAACTTGAAATTTTTTTGGTACAAAAGTGGTTTTTAGGTAGTAAAGGGGTGTGCCCAAGGTACCGAAAAAATTGATTTAAAAAAATTCAAAAATTTGGTTTCGAAAAAGAAATTGAAAAAATTAATTATAAACAAAATATTGAAAATTTACTTACAAAGTTTAAAAACTCCCGTTCTAAACTTGAAAATGTGTTTTTAAAAAAATGAAAATTTGACTTCATGAAAGTTCAAAAAATTGAAATTTCAGTTTGAAAATCTCATTTCAACAAAAATGTATTTCGTAAATTCAAAAAATACAATTTCACATCAAATTCAATTTTAGTTTTGAAAAATAATTTTGGATTGAATTTTGAATAAAATTATTTCAATGTAATTGGTATCGAACAAAATTCAAAAAAGTTCAATTTCCATTAAAAAATGGAAAATTAGTTTTTGAAAAAAATGAATCAAAAGTCCTAAAACCCTACTGAGCCAAAAAAAAAATCCATAGAGAATTCAATTAATTTTTTTTTTAATTTAAAATGTTTGTGTCAATATTCAATTTTGAAATTTTTCAAAAATGTTCAATAAATCTGGTTCTAAAAAACCAAAAAAAAAAACAATTTTGAACGAAATTGTTGAGAATACAATTTTTCAAAAAATGCTCAAAATTCAATTTCAGATGAATCAAGAAAATTTGATTTTAACCAAAAATTCAACATTTCAATTTTGAACAAAATTTGAGGAAATTGTTTTTCAAAAATTTGAAAAAAATCCAAAAAATTCAATTTCCAACAATTATGTAAAAAATTAATTTAAAATAAAAATTTAACAAAATTCAATTTTACGCAATTTTCTTTTAATCTTCATCGGCAAGAGTAGGTATATTATAATCGCGTTTCTATACTTATTCAAACTAAAATGGAATTTTTCCAGCGTTAAAATTAGCCAAGCAGAGGCTTGAAGCTACCGTCAGCGATTCAGCATCCGTTTTAATCAAATTCATCTGTTCCTCGTCGTTCGCCCCCGCGCATAGCGTGACGTAGCAGAATAAAAAACGGTCGTAAAAATTTAGCGAGTATAAATTGAGTAGATTAGGTTTACATTTTCTTGGGCGTAAAAACAAAATTACGCGTTAATTATTCAATTTTCGATTAATTTTTCATCGCAACTGAGGAGAATTGTTCCTCGCGAGAATACGCGCGCGTATACTATTTTCATGAATATTCTCGTCGCGTCAAAGTCATTTTGTTTTTACCCGGCAACAGTTTCCCTAATAAGGCTATTTAACGTGGTAAAAGTGACTGTGTGAGGTATAGCTTTTGTGTGTAATTTCAACTTTGGCGGTTGTTCGAGTCAAGCGAAGAGGAAATTTGTTTTGATCGAAGTCGTACCGCGTGTGTGCTGGCTGTGTAGTCTGTAGATCTACCTACCTATACACGCGTGTAATTTCATTTGTTATTTGTCAAAAGCGTGCCGCTACGTCGCTCTTGTACGTCTTTACGAAGCTTTTATAGTTAATTAGACGGTCTCTTTAGCTTAATGCTTGAAGGCGAAAAGAGAAAAAGTAATACGTGTACTTAGATGTATGAAATGTACTTGAATACATTTATAATAGTGAATAGTCATATACCAACACGATGTTTATGTTTTACACTTATATAAATCGTATATATTTTTGTTCGCAGCAAAGTTCCCTCCTTTATTAGACTTTTAGCGCCGAAAGGCTCTTTAGAAATACACGAAGAAGCATGGAACGCGTATCCTTACTGTAGGACTATCATAACGGTAATGTATTTTTATATTACGAGGAAGAAATTAGATGAAAATACTCTCCCCGGTTGGGTTTTTCGTCTCTTTATTTTATTATAGTTTTTTTTTTTTTTTTTTTTTCGTTTATTCCACCTTTAAAGTTGGATGAGATCTAACCTAGACTCGGATGCCTAGATCTACGAATTAAATGGGAGCTCAAATTTATAGTTGAGGACTCTATTGAAAAAAATCACTGAATCAAAAATTTTTTTCTTAAGAAAAATTTTGATGAAACTGAAACCGATTTATTTCAATCAATTTCAGTTTCAGTTTTCAGCATTTTCCCCTCAAATTTTTCCACTTCTTAGACTTTAAAAATGAACAACAATATACCTAGATGTGTCAGCCAGATATGCCTCTGTCAAAGCAGGGTAAACCTAAAGGTCGAGCAAATCGTGCAAAAGTTAGGCGTTTGGCCAAGTGGTCCTGCAAGTCATGCAAAATTGAGCATTTGACTAAAAGTCGAGCATTTTCCCCCCTCAAAAATTGAAAAAAATTGATTTCTTTTAATAAATCAAAAAATAGATCTTTTCTAAGCCAAAACTTCGAAATTTTTCGTGTTCAAGTCCAAAAAACCAAAAGAATCACCCCTTTCTCGAGTTTAGCCACGTAGTGAAGATAGCTTAAAAAAGGGGTCAGCAAAAAGCCATGTGTCGAGCCCAAATTTTGAATTAAATGTATTTAAAGTTTGTAAACATTTCTTGGAGGGAGGGAGGGAGGGGGTGGTCAGGAAGTTCGTGCAAAAGGGTCATGCAAAGTGGGGTGTTTTGCTCGACAAATTTCGTTAGGCTCCCTACAAAGGTACTCTGGCAGACTCTACCTGTTCTAGATTTTCTACTCGCTTCATCCTGGGCCTCGAAAATCATCTAACGTAGTTCTTGTCTAATTTTCTCTGTTGTTCAAAAAAATAGAAAAATTGCAATTTTTTCAAATTTTTACCCTTGTTTGGTAATCTTTGCTTTATTCTAATTTACGTACATTGTATTTTGACTGAAAACGATGACAGTCCGATGATTTATTACCAATTTATCATAAACTTGATTTTTATACCAAAAGTGCCAACAATTAAAAAAATTTCAATTCCTGGTGTCTGTTAAATTGTTTTTAAATGGAATTTTTACAATGTTGTTTTAAATGAAACCTTGAGAAAAAAAATATTACAAAATTTTGAATTCTTTTATCAAAAGTAAAATTCAAATCTTTTGTTAATAAAATATACCATAAGAAAAAGGCAAACCGCAGCTTCAATTTTTTTTTTTTTTTTTTTTGAAAAAATCTACTTAATATTAATCAGTTTTGATTAAAATTTTAAATTGAACAATATTTTAAGAAACTGACTCTGGAAAAATCATGCGAAATTGATTTTGAGTTTTTTCTCCTATCAAAACATAAAAAAATTTCCGATCATTTTTTTTAAATGAACAATTTGAAGAAAAAAACTCATTTTCAACACGAATTTTTCAATCAATTTTTTTCAATTTTAAAAATTATTTTTGAACAACCTTTTAAAAAAGTATATTTTTGATCAATTTTTCAAAAAAGTTTTGCACAAATTTTCGAATGGCATTGCTTTTAATAATTTAAAAAAAAAAAATTGAAATTAATGTTCCGAAAAAAAAATTTCCCAAAACATTTTGTTTTCGAACAAAAATTTTGTTTCAATTCTATTGATTAAAATAGAAAAAAAAATCAAGCACTTGAAAAATTATTTTTTGACCACATTTGAAATGAATTTTTTTTTCAAATTCGTGTCAATTAGGATGTTCTCAAAACCTCAGCTTCTGTACATCCTTTGATGATCAGTGTCCGAGAAAGTGTAGATCTCACCTAGCCTCGCTATACTACTCCCTTATACTCGATTCGAAGAAAAAAAAGCCTCAGAACCTACGCCCAAAGTACCTATATTTATATCGATCTATGTACCTAGGCACCCGAATACAATTTATTTTTTGTTTATAGAATCCAAATTTTATGAAAGATAAATTTTTTATCATTATCGAAACGTTACACGTTGGCGACCGAGGTTTTCAAGAAAACGTGAGTTGAAAATCGAATAACAATATGGAAATTACTCGGGAATAGTTTTTTTTCTCTATCTAACTTTTTTCACACATTTTCGTATTCTGTTTTGGTGATTGCTTTTTGTCGCGCATCTCTCGGTGTGTTTTGTAATACATAATACCTATACGCGTTGATGGATATTTTCACGTTGATAGTCTCGCAAAGTAGGGTACAATTTTTCATCGTGTACTATGCTACGTTTGTATGTACATACGTACATACGAAGGCTATACGCAGGGACGTTTTAATCCGTTACACGTTGTTTCGATACGAGTCTGGCGGTATTCGACCGCAAAACGCGAACCGTTGGCCTTGTCTAGTGTCAAAGACGACGGTAATAATGTTCGCTGGTTTGGGTTACGGGACTCGTTTGTTACCAGGCAATTTTTCGTCAAGAAAACCGGGTTCATTTTGGACTAACTATTAAGTAGAGGAGACTGGCTCGTTAAGCTCGCAGTTGCAGTTATTATGAGTCATGGTGATACTTAGTACGTACATGAGACATTGATATGTCCACAGTGAATCAGAAAGTACCTACTCGATATAGCACTGCGTAATGATTAGGTATACATCGAAGGTGTACAATATACGCGGATGATGCCGTTTATACGATGAAAGTACGAGTACATCATGTGTGTAAGAAACGGCTATAAAAGGGGATTATGATGTCTGATTCGCGAGCGAATTGACTCGTTATTACTGCGAATCGTTTTTTATTAGTTGGTATGTCGTAATAAACTCGCGTTATTGGAATGCTTTCTCAAATTATGGAGTTATTCCAATTTAACGACAGGTAGGCGGCGAGGCAGCGTGAAAGAAGATCGAATAAGCGACGAAATTGTTGTGTTTTTAAAACAGCGAGGATTTTTCAGCCGCATATATAGGTACATGATCAAAGTTTTGGAAACAAAGTCCGGCCGGTAACAATGTACAAGATTACTCGTAGAGTGAGGTGTGAATTAACCGGAAAAATTTCCAACTACCTACGTAAAATTCGTAATTGAAAATTGTTTTTGTGAAAAACAATTTTTTTTCATTTTCCAAAATTTTTAATTGACAATGTTGAACCGCCGATATAAACGGTTTAATCATCAGATCTGGTTAAACTTGTCGTGAGCCGTGTAAAAGGTCATTATAATTTTGCTTACGCGTTCGATATTTCAAACGCCGCGCCGCTTTGCGAAACTAAACTTTGAAACGTTGTGGTCTGCAGTGTTAAATTTAGGTTAAGTTTTTCATATTTTATTCTACCTTTTTTTTCGTCTTCCTGTCGTGCCTCTTTTTTTTTTTTTTTGGAACGTGGGCGTAAATATAGCGTGAAAAAGTTGAGAATGTGTTTATTTCTAGTTTCGTTTTGATGAGGGGAAGTTTATTGACTAATATTTTATGTTTTGGAGTTTGTTATTTTCAAAAAAGTCCAAAGTCGATCGATGATACGTATTTCCTGTTTTTGACAAATTTCATTTTCAAGAAAAAGTATACTTACGATCGGTGGAGAGAAGTTGAAATCGAGGAGATGTCATATGTCATTGAATTTATAAGAATTATGGTAAATTGAATAATTCTTCTTCTTTCTTTTTGCTTTCCTGAAAGAAAAACTTCATATTTTGCACATTGTTCTGTAGGTAAAGTTTGAAGTGAAATGATGAATTAAAATTCAAGTAGAAAAAAATGAATAAGATTCCGAATAAAAAATATAAAAATCATCAACGAGGTAGCATTTATGATTTTACAATTTTGGACAATTTAGCAATTTTTAAAAAATCTACAGCTTTAAAAAATTGCTAAACAATGTTCAAAATTGTAAAATTTTTCAAAATGTATGGTTTTAAAAAATTTTCAAATTGTGAAAATTCTTCAAGATTGAAAAATTGCTGAATTGTCCAAAATGGTAAAATTTTTAAAACTGCCAAATTTTTCAGATTTGATAAATTTTCCAAAATGTAAAAATTTTTAAAATTTTCGAATGTGTCAAGACTATTAATTTTTTCCAAATTTTAAAATTATTCAAAAATGCCAATTTTCTTAAAATTTTTCGTATTGACCGAATTTGTAGAATTTTTCAAAACGTTGAACTTTTCAGAATTGTTCAGTTTTATAAAGCTGTCAAATTTTTAAAAATTGAACGATTGTTGAAAGGTTGTAAAATTTTAAAAATTCTTCAACATTGAAAGTTTTCCAAAAATGTCAATTTTTTAAAATTTTCATATTGACCGAAATTGTAGAATTTTTCAAAACGTTGAACTTTTCAGAATTGTTCAATTTTATTAAGCTGTCATTAAAAATTTTTCAACACTGGAAGTTTTCCAAATTTTTAATATTTTCACATTGACCGAAATTTGTAAAATTTTTCAAAGCATTAAGCTTTTCAAAATCGTTTAATTTCATGAAATTGTCAAATTTTCAAAAATTGCTCAATTGTTCAAAATTGTGAGAATTTTACAACAATATTATAAAATTTGAAAAAATTTATAATTGTAAAAAATTCTTCAAAACTGTGAAATTTTGCAAAACTGTCGAAAGTTTCAATTTTGTAAAAAAGTTTTTTTTCGATTTAAAATTATTGAATTAATTTTTTAGCAAAAAAGCTCAAATAAATTCAATCACAACAGAGGCGGGTCGTCTTTTATACTTCCGTAACGTTTCATCCAAGCGTTTCACTTTTTCTATGTCAACTCCTCATCCCAGAACCCGCGTAAAAAAAGCTTCGATTCAAAAAAATTTCACCTTAAGCCCCCTAATTGCAAATGGTGTCATATTTTTCGATTATTCTGTTTCGCCGATTTTTCCGAATTTTGGGGTTATGATTACGATCAGATCAACGACTTAAGCCAGATTTTTTCACACTGCCCATTCTTAAAAATCTTTTTTTTTATGATTTAAATCATACCATTTTTTTTTCAAATTTTAGGGTTTTTGATCGATTAATTCGCATCATTGAATTTTTATCGATTCATTTATCGGATTTTCTCGCTCTGTCGATTTTTCAAAACCCATCATCTTTTTCGATGGTTCAATTTTACCATTTTTTTTTGTATGTAATTTTAATTTTACCAGTGTTGTTCGATGGGAAATTTTTTCAAATTTTAACGTTTTTGGCTAATCGATTTGCATCATTCAATTTGTATCGATTGATAAATGAATTTTTTCGCGTAGGCTCTACAAACCGTTGTAATAAAAAAAAAAAAAAATTGAAAAATGAGTGGAATGCTCAACATTTAGTTGATGAAAAAAATTAGTCGGTATTATGTGAAGTCGAAAAATCTGAAAATTTTTCATATTCTGTGATTTTGCAGCCAAACTAAGACTTCTACGATAAAAATGAACAAGACCACAAGAGAATTGAATTTCCATTCAGCTGCAGATGGGCAAATTTTTTCTAGGATGTATAGCATTTTGGCTGTTATATGTATTATGCGAAAAACCATTTTTGATATTTCGAGTTTTCAATCGTCAATATCCCACGTCCTATGGGACCATAGTCGCTCTAATTTCAATCAGAATCAAAGTCGTGTAAAAGGCACAGTGCTGCTGTAAAAATGTCAGCTCAATCGGTCAGTATTTACTCGTGTTATTACGTCTGGAAAATAATTTGGAGAAATAAATAATAAAATATCGGGAGAATTGTGGTCGTAATTGTAGACTTTTTTTTCTCTCCAAAGGTAGTCCACTGAAAATGACATCTCATCGCTAGTTTTTGAAAAAAAAAGTCTAAAATGAATTTTCCTTCTTATCCGACCGATAAAAAGGCTACCAAAGTTGGAAAAAATTCAACTTTAAAATAACGTTCGTCCAATATCTATCGCTCGTTATACTTAGTCATCGTTTAATCTGTAAAAATAGATATTAATCGATCTCTCTCGCTCTTTCGATATAGTTCCTATAATTCGTATACGAGATATAGGTGTACCTACATAAAATTTTATGATTCGTAAACCATCAAAAACGTCGAAACATGGCGTTCGACATGAACTGCGCGAGGATTGGGACAGGGTGGAGGGTTGCAAAATAGAATTATTACCGGGGATTTTATCGCGCAGCATATAGTAAACTACTCATCCAAGAAACGGCAACAAACTTGATAAAATGTCATCAATTAGCATAAAATGGTAATAAAATGTACACGTTCGCGTATGTTTGCCTACCTTGAAACTTTGAAGGAGCATAACTCTGGCCGATAAAATACCGCGACAACTCGGTGCTTCGGCTTGTTTTTTTTTTGCGGCGAAAAATTTTCGTCGTTGAATATCAATCGATTTGTAATTTATAGGAAAGTTAACATTCGAAGTACTATATTATTATATTTTTAGGATCGGTGATTAACTAGACTGCGCTTCAGAACTAACGTAAGAGAAAGGCGGGGATTTTTACGGTTTATGAATTTTGAAGAAATGTTTCCCTTTTGGGAACGTGTTCTTCCCCCCTTTTTTATAATGTTTAGATTTTTCTTACGTCTTCTTAATAAATTTACGAGTCGATAAAGTAAATCTTTGTTTTGATTTTTTTTTTTGGCAGTCGTCTCGAAAATACGAACGATATAGGAATTTTACCAGTTGGAGGAAGGGGCGCGTTCTCTGTATCAGATCGATTTCCACGCGCAAATATTATTTATTTGAAAATTACCGCTGCGACATTGAGATATAATTAGCGATAATAGAACGACAATTATTACCTCGTGAGTTATAGTGGGTGTCGTATACGGTTTACGATATTATTATGTCATCGTCTGGTCGGCTCGACGCGCAACGGAACCGTCTTTTGAGAGAAATGCGCCATCTGCCGATTCAAAGGGTTAATTTCGCTTTCGCGACGCGTTTATATTATTAATTTTTCGTCGACAAAATTAATGGTAGCGAAGTAGGCCTACATCGTATACGAGCGCGACGTATGTATAATTACGCTTACAAATTAGCTTAACGAGATTACTCGAAGACAGTAAAAGGTTGACGGCGGCGTTTGTAACGGATTAATACGTTTCTGGGGGGTCTAAAAGCCAAAACTGCCGGGTTGGATTTTTCTCCACGAAACCGATCCATTTTTTTTAGAGTCTTGGAGAAAAAAAACACATTTTAGCCAACTCGGTCGGTTTACTAACCTCCCCCTCCCTCAATTCAACCCTTTCAACTATTTTATTCGTGTTTAACGCCAAATCGTGATATTTTTTAACATTTCTTGTTTTTTTTTTTCGTTTGCTTTTTTCTTCTTTTTGGTGTTTGTCATCGGTGATTGGTTGTGTTCATTGTGGCTGGTACGATTAACTCACACGCTCATTTTCTGTCTCTGTATTACACATACTGTCATGCCGAATCGTATAGAATCCCGGTTATATGAAAGAAAATTTCAGTATTATTGTTGAGTCTTATCATATAGCCGACAGAGGAGAACAAGAAAATGTAAGATTTTGTATGCTTCGATAATGTCGCTTATCGCTATAGTTTTCTTATTTCTCATTCATCCTGTGTGTCTAATGTCTATTCACTTTATCTTTTACCTTTTTAAGTGAAGCTTTTCTGTGAATAATTTTTTTTCTCGCTTTTTAAGTTTAAGAAATTAAAGTACGTTTTATAATGCTTGTTTTTTTGTTGTGCAAATATTATTCAGGTTCACGAGTTACCACCGGAAAAATTAAAACAGAGAGAAATAGTTCAAATTGATATTAGTAATGATCCAATTGCTCCAAACGACTATAAAAGGGATGAAGATCCGTCTTTATTTAAAAGTAAAAAAACCAACCGAGGGCCATTGGTTGGTAACTGGATTGAAAGGGTGTGTATGCAAAAATTGAAATACATTCGAGTTTTTTTTTTTTTTTCATGTAAAATTTTTGACTGTTGCGTTGAAATTTTATTTTTTACAGGTTGATCCCGTGATGACCTGTTATAAATTGGTTACTGCTGAATTCAAATGGTTCGGGCTGCAGAATAGAGTAGAAAATATTATTCAGAAATCAGAAAGACGATTATTTACTAGCTTCCACAGGTAATTTTTCAAATTTGAAAATATTTTTTTTCAATAGCCAGATTTAAACTTAACTGAGTTTTTTTTTTTTTTTTTTTTTCTAAATTGGCAAATTGTTGTGTTTTAACATCGAGTTCTAAATAACTCTTTCAAAATTTTCCCTTCGAAGCGAGTGATTTGAAAATTGGAAAATTTTTATTTTGACGTTGAGATCGAATATTTTGAAATCCAAAAGTTCTGTTTCAAATGAAAATATTCTGGATATTTGAGTTGGAATAATTTCTTTGATTTCATAAAAATTCTCCTTCGAAGTGAAAAAGAAACGTTTGAAAAATTGCGAAAATTTGATGTGTATTTATGAATTTCTTAAAATTTTTCAAATAATGAAATAGTCTTTTTTAAAAAATATCAATTGTTTCATAACTGCCAAAATACATATTTCTCTTTTTTAGAATAGCTAACAAGGGAAGTACCCGAAAAAAAATTTTAATGAAATTGTAAATGATTTTCAAAAAAATTGAAAAAATTTTCAAAAAAACTGAAACTAATCTTCAGAAGAATTGAAAATAATTTTCAAAAGAAATTGTATTTGATTTTTAAAAAAATTGAAAAAAAAAAACTGAAAATAATCTTCAGAAGAGTTGAAAATAATTTTCAAAAAAATTGACAATAATCTTTTAAAAAAAATTGAAAATAATCTTCAAAAAAATGTAAAATAATGTTTTTTTAAGAAAAAATAATTTATCGGTGGTCAACATTTAATTTTAATTTTTTTCAATTTGCAAATTTTGAGAGTTTTTGAGATAATTTTTTTCTTTTAATAAAAAGTTGTAATCATTTTTAAATGAAATTTTTTAGTGTAAAAAAAAAAAAAAAAATCAGGAAGGAAAAATAAGTATGTATGTACCTGGAATTCAATCTTATTTGGTTTCGAAATTCTTTTTTGAAAATTGAATATTGAACATCTTGTTTAAAAAGGGTGTATTGGTACTTAATTTTGACAATTTCATTTAAAATGAAAAAATTTTGAAGATTTGTTTGGAATCGATTTTTTGCCCCCCCCCCCTCCACCCCAACCGCAGGCCGATAATAAAAAAATTGTGCATTCAACGGCTTGAAATTTCTCGTATTATCGAATATATTTTCGTATTCATCGTACCTAATCGTTTGGTTCTCTTTTGCCCATTTTCAGACAAGTATTCTGTTGGATGGATAATTGGCATGGTCTGACCATGGACGATATTCGAAGAATCGAAGAAAAAACAAAAGAAGAACTAGATAGGGTGAGTTTTCTACGTAATACGGTAAAATTATTACGCGTAATCGCGTTCGTACATGTGTACGTATATTTACCTACACACCAAATTGAAAACGGATAAAACCCCCCTCGCGAAATTACTAATTTTTGTATCGATAACGATTTGATTATAGCAACGAAACACCGGAAACGTTCGAGGCATGAAAGCGGATACGGAATAGAAAATTTATGTACCTATACCTTCGTTCTGCTGCGAACTATCTACCATGGGTTATATCGTATTCTTCTTCGATTTCTTTCCCCCCCTCACTCTGCTGTACTTAAGAGAGTAATTAAAAAAATAATAATTTAAAAAAGGTGTCATGCGCGCGAATACATTCGACGTTTAGTTGTATTAAAATTTTCTTCTCTTGTTATTTGTTTTTAATCCAATAATTATACATACAATATTACGAGTAGTCTAATTTATCGCCGAAAATATTCCAAGACAGAAAAACAATAAAAAAATTTATTTACGGCGAATTATTGTTCGTAATTGTTTTTTTCCTTTGCCGATGGAATTTTCAATCGTGGCATTTTACGCTTTCGCTTTGATTAGTGATCTCAATAGCGAATTATTATTTTGCTCTATCGAGTGCATTTCATAACGATGAATTCGTTTCGTTTTCCTCTTTCTCATAATTATTATGTTTCATTTTGGGAAAAAAATGTATTTAGAAGTTTTTTGTTTTTTTGGTTGGAAAAAGTCACGTTGCCCGATGCTGATTACGAGGCTGGTCATTCCGTGAATTTGATTTTATCCAATTTTCTCTCCTATTTCGTCCCAGTTTTTTAGAAAGTATTTAATTAGACGCTCGATGCATCTATCGTTTTGTCCCTCCTGTTCCCCTTACACCTTGCTCTTATCCTATCCCTCGGTATGAATAATATTATTATTATATATCTATTAATTAAGATAGTATGTTATTTTTTTGAACTTTATTTTCGAACCTGAATCTAAATAAGCAAGGATGTGATCTAACTACTGTCTGAACGATAATTCCATAATTTTTAAGCCGATTGATTCGTTTTCTTTTTTCTTCTTCGGTGATGTTATTCTCCTCATAATATATTCTTCTTTTCTACAGTCAACTCGTTCGCACGTGTTTGTTTTATATTTTTTGAAACACAGTAGGTTTTTTTTTTGATTTTAGATTTGTTATCGATCGTTGTTACTGGTTTTGTTTTTTTTTTTTCTTATTAATTGAATACGCGTCGTCGATTGAAATATCATGTATTTTTTAGACGGCGATGCGATATTCAAACGGATGAAATTCTTTCAGGTTATTATTCTCATTACCTACTACTATTACCTACCTACATTATATACTTTTGTAATGTAAAATCATCGTGTATTTAATATTTAAATCAAATCTTCACGTATACTGCAAAACAACCGAAGTATAAGCGGCTAGTCTCTTGTGTAGTGTGTCGAGTGATAAACTATTTTACCAATTTAGGTTATTAAGTTATTACGTCAATATTTTCAGGAGTATGTTTAAAAAATAAATTAAAAAGTATACCTTTTTTTTTTTTTTTAGTAGGAAATTTTTAATATTACGAAAATGATAACGAGTAGAAAAATTCATGATGGCAAAGACTGTGCAATGTATTGCTTCCAATATTACGCAATTTTTTTTTTTTTTTTAAATCAGCTTTGACGATTAAAATACGGTTTTGTAATGGTGGAATTTTTTCTTTTCTTTTGAAGATGTAAAGGTGTGTGACACTTGAGTTGAGTTTTTCTTGTTGCTTTATTTATAAATTACGCTATAATTATAAGGTTAACATGTTACAGTGGTAAAGTGTGTGTCAAAATTTCTTTAACTTACTTTGAAATAAAATATTTATTGTTAGCGTTGCAGCGTTGTGTGTATTTTTCATCGGCGATTTGATTTAATCGTCGGTTGCGTTATGTTAGTAGGTACGTGGGAATTAGGTATTCGTAAGGGTATTTTTTATTTATTCAAACGCGAAAGAAGGATGATTATAATGTTTTCAACGAAAACTTCGTATTAACAATTCGAGGTAGAAATTGACTAATCGATTTCGAGCGGAAATATTTGTAGGCACCTGGCGGATTATCAAACGTATAATTTGACGCTATTTTTCTCACTCTAATTAATTAAATTTTACTCGAGTACTTTTACGGTGTGTATTGTTTGCGTGACGTATTTATTAAAAAATTAGATATAGGTACTCGACTCGGTGCTGATGTCAAAATGGGACTAAATTTCTGTTCAAACATTAATCATTGTAGTAGGTATATTTATTTCTTCGAAATAGGTACTTCCTACGTACTACGTAGCGCATACTCGATATTGCCTTTCGTCAATTTCATCTTCACTTTGATTGTCAAGAATGTATCGTTATCAGAATCAATAAAAAAAAATTGAAGATTATTTTCAATTTTTTTTTTATTTTAGCAAGTACCTATATTAGAAAACTCGAGTACAGCGAAACGATAATTGCAGTTGTTTTATGAGTTGTACATTTATTCGACGACAACCTTGTCAATCGAATTGGTTGAGATCGTTGAGGTGGTATTTTTCGAAATTAATTTCCAAATAAAAATGTTTTCGACGAGCTTATTAATTGGATTGTGTTTGATTGCCGGGTCTTATGGAAGATATACGTACGAAACAAAGTATATCGATGTACCGGTAAGTTGTTTAATTAATTAGCTGGAGTATATTAAAGTTCATCTCGTATTGCTCGATTAGCTGAGAAACTTTTGGTTAAAATTTTCAAATACTTAATAAAAATCGTCTTATTTGCGATGTTTTTGAGGAAGGATTTCGATCAGTTGTTTCATTCAGATTGATTTTTGTCATTTTATCCGCAGCTGGATCACTTCTCATTTTTCGACAATCATACCTTCCAGTTGAGATATTTGATTAACGACGATTTTTGGAGACCTAGCAATGGACCAATATTTTTCTACGCGGGGAATGAAGATGACATAGATGCATTCGCCCAAAATACGGTAAATAGGAGGAAATTGGATTCTTGATATTTTTTGTCCTTTGACTTATTAATCAGCCTGAGGTTGTGTGATATGACGTACGAGGGTACGAGGTAGTGTCAATCAATATGTAGCTTACACCTATTACCTACATCTACGTAAATAGGTATGTCTTCGTTATTGAAGCAGCTATGAAATTTTTTAGTCATCTTTTCACTATTTGCTTGGTATCTGTCTTCCAAAAAAAAAAAAATGAAGACCATACGTTTTTGGATTTAATTATTCGAACATTTTTGAAAATTTGAAGTTTAATGTTCGATTTTTATATCCGTTGTCAACATATAAAATCCTCATTAGTCATTTCGTTCTGTAACTTCCTATCAAATTCTTTTCTTGTCCAACTGTCACTTCTTGGACAAGGAGAACAATCGCAAACACTTTTAATGATAAGAAAATATCAGGTATGTACCTACTTGTGAGCTATGTCGTAAAAATTATGAGTGCCCCTGATATCACCGAATTCGAATGTTTAACAGATTTTTTAAAATACTTAATTATTTTGAAATTTTTTTTAGAATAGCTAACAAGGGAAGTACCCGAACTGGCACAAAAATTTTGACCTCAAACCAAGACAAATTGATAGGTACTTGACAGAGCATGTAAAAAGAACTCAGAAACCAAAATTTCAGGTGCTAAGCTGCACACCCTGATTTTTGGTGAATTTTTGAAAATTGATTTTTGGCCTAACAATAAGTTGAAAATTATGTCAAAAAAATTTACTTTCGAGCATTTTTGAGTTTCTGGAATTTTCCAAAAATTTGCTGGAGGCTCCAGAACGACTCGAAACCGCTTCCAGTCGATTCAGTGGGTCAAAATTAGGATTAAACCAAATTTCAAACTTCTAGCTAAATTAGGTAATTTTTTTGACATATTTTTTTAACCTATTGTTAGTCCAAAAATCAATTTTCAATAGTTCGCCAAAAATCAGGGGATGCAGCTTAGGAGCTGAAATTTTGGTTCTGGGGTTCTTTTCACATGCTCTATGAAGTTGTGTTGGTTTGGTGTTGAAATGTTTCTGCCAGTTCGGGTATTTCTCTTGCGAGCAATTATTAATTCTGCACCTACATATTTGTTGAAAAATTATTATTTTTTTAATGTTTAGGAATTTATTTTCTAAAAAGAAAACTCTGGATTAATTTTGTGCAAAATTTTTTTAATGGAACTTTTACCATCAAAAGTTATCGTTCTCATTGGCAGGAAAACAATGTTATTCGAACTGTTTCGCCATTTTTCTCAATCCGGAGATATAGAGACGGTAATTATCTTTTGTGATAGGTTCTGTATGAAGGTACTTTTATATGTAGGATGTACTTACTATGTAGGACATCAGTTCTCAAGTATTTTGGGTGATGTAATTTCAACACTACAGATAATTGTGTAGATAATAGGTTGGTATACCTACTTGCTTTTTCAAACACTTCACTCGACAATTCTGATTACCGTAAGTCGGGGCGAAGATGGACGGGCGTATGAAGCGGGACAAACATAAAAATTCAACGTTTCGGGTAACCTTATGAGTTTCATTTCCATCGCACGAAAATGAAAATGGTATCATTTTGTAGAGGAGACTTGGCGCTATCGATACAATGGTCATAGATCCTTTTTTACTCAGTGTTACCACCGTTAGAATTTTTTTTGTGCAATATGAAAAAAGCGACATTTTTGAAAAGTCGAGAAAAAGTAGATCATAAAGGAAAAACTATGAGGTTAGTGAAAAAAATGGTCAGAATCTTTTTTATGCGCAATTTTAAGCTGATTTCAACGATGTATTCATTTTTTGTTTTGGGTGAGGGGGTGCAGAGAAAGTTTCAAAAAACTAAATGGTTGATGGGTGTTGTGTGAAGCGGGACAGGTTGTAATATGTCGATATTATTTGTTTATTTTCGGAAAAATGGCTC
>FIZT01050821.1:0-10332 GCA_900065295.1 Paracoccus marginatus
CAGTGGCGTGAGAACGTTTTCGTAACGTAGCGCGTTTGCAGAAAACATCGCCACCACGTGTAGCGGCAGGGAAGCACCTCGCGCGCTCGGGCGCCGCGTCCTCAACTTTGAGTGCGTTGAGGCACGTGTTAATATCAACTCAGAGGTCTCAAACTTTCAGCATCTTCTTTTTACATGTAATTGCACATTTTGACGGTGTGCCCGAATTTCGATTCGAAAATTTGTTTTCCAAGTGTCACCCTAGCGTACACATACACTCTACCTACACCTAGGTACGCAATACGCATTACCTGTGCAGTATGCATACGCTAGGTAGATGCGCTGATGTACGTAGCGACCTTGCGGCAGGTCGTGATTCGTGGTATCAAGTTTACGACGCGACGCGACGCGACGCGACCAGTGATCACCGATGACGTGGCGGCGATACGATGGTCGTCGTTGTGGTTGCCGTCTTTCGCCGGCACAAACGTGCGTCGCGTCGCGCCGCCGCATCGTTCATGTGCTCTAAACCGCGCGCTGCAGCTGTCCTTTGCGTTTGAAAAGCAGTCTGTCAGTACTCACGTGCTTCGTTCAACTTGGTGGCCGCCGATACACGCTCATCGTACCGATTACTGTATCCTTTTTTATTTTCATTTTCACTTTTCGCGCGATTCGTTTACTTTACTCACGTTTTCCTCGTTGCCGCTTTCGGCTGGCAAAAAAAGTGACGATGAATTGATGATGATAATGACGATGATTATAACTTATAATTCTTACTCATGTGAAACGCGTGTAGTACCTACCTACCTACCTACCTACCTACCTCGTCGTTGATTGATCATATCACCGGTTAATATTCTTGTACTCAGTTGTCGTCGTCATCGTCGTCGTCGTGGCTCGGATACACCGTACCTATATCTATGTGACTCAAGTAGACATTTCACGCGATCGTTTTTATTCTCCGATTACGATACGGTGCGGCGCGTCGCGGTGCCGGGTTAGTTTTCATTCGAGTTTACTGCGAAACGTTCGCCTGCCAGCCTCCTGCTGCTAATATGTATAATGTGATGAAATGATGCCTTATACCTCCTCTGTTTGATCGCAAGATTATCCAAGTAGCTACAACGACGAGACGAGCGCATAACTACATATGTGTTCGTGCAGACATGCACAATGGTGAAGAAAAATGAACGATCGAATTCGAAACGGATATACCTAGACCTACGAGTATGAAATTTTATTCTAAACAGTGGATAGCTCGCTGGCTACTGGCTACTGCTTCACGTCAGCTGAAAGTACTCGTACATACTCGTACGACATTCGCTCAAGCCGAAATGCGGCCGCATTTACGGTGATACTTACTTGATGAATTTGATCGCGCCTTTTCGTTGTCTTGGTTCGCAATATTTGGCGTATTCTTTTTTTTATTAGGTACCTTTCTTCATTAATTAGGTAGCGTACCTACGATTTTGGGCGAGCGTAAGAAGATGGCGAATAATTTGTTAATTTTGAATTTTACACCTTTTTGGCGAAAATAAAATACGAGTATAACCTCGGTAGTCGGTATCGGCACTATAGGTAAAGGTACCTCTATATAGGTTAGGTACCTATAATACGTATAAAGGAAAAAACATCTCTCGTTAAAGTACGCGAATTTTCTCGTAGTCGTATTCGCGCATTACTTACCTACCATACCTGGCTTCTTTCGTAGTAAAACTTCTCGTCGAGTTTCTTTCTTTCTTTCTTTCTTTTTTATTATCATTATCTTTTTTGCCGCTTCGTTTTTATCGAAGGTGTTACCATTTCGATTCCTATACCTACCTATACACGTTCATTGTTCAGTTATGTTATCGAGGTTGTAAAGTGAGTAGAGGAGAGTGAGTACGTTGTAGGTGCATACTGCATATTGCATACTGCATACGTACGCTAATTCGTGTACCGCGTACCGAGCACCGAATGTGCATGGAACTTGTTTCAAATAATAAAACGAACGGATATTTTTTCGCGAATTACCGACATCGGTTTCGGTACGCAGTTGTGTACGATCTCTATAGTTTCCATTGTATCTCTCCTCGCCTGCGCCTGCCTGTTTGCAGTTTCGCTTTTCTTATCGTCGTGTTTTCTATTATACGAGTACGTATTGCATATACGTACGTATCCAGCTGTACCTAACCTACCTACCCATACCATACACGTACGTATAAACGCAACGTACGAGTAATGATAAGAGACGGGAACGTGTATTTTTCTAGCCTTATAATAACACTCGTAAGTAGGTAGAATCCAATCCAAAGGCGAGGTCTGTTCTGTATACCTATATACATTACATACTTGTACATACCTACGTACAAAGTTTTTGCCTGAGGTTATAGCCGTGTAAATACACAATACACATACATATTATTAGGTATTTATTGCCATCGTAAAGGAACATCGAGACGACATCGTTCAGGGGTATTCTGTTCGATGAACGATGTGCGGACGAATACGCAGATGAGTATAAAATTGAAGAAACCACCAATAATAATAATAATAATAATAATAATAATAATAATGTGATCAACCGAGTATGCTGCCACCGTACGCGTACGCGTCCGCGTCCTTGTCGAGAGCACGTTCTTGGCCACCGATACCCGTTTGTCGAGCGGTACGCCGCCGCGACGATAACGAATTTCGTCGCGATACCGCAACCCAAACGTCTCCGGTACGCGACACTTGGACGGCGACGGCGGCAATTCCATGTCCGACGGCTACGGTTGCGGTCGCAACAGCTGCCGGATCGCAGTCGCAGTCGCAGTCGCAGTCTCCGTCAGTCGCTGTTGCCGCTAAAAAGAAACAGCAGTACTTTCAGACGAGCAAATTATTGCAAAGACATTACTATCCGGAAGGCGGCTGGGGCTGGGTCATTATATTTTGCGCGACTTGTATTCAAATCTTAAATCATGGACTGCAGTTGGCGTTTAGCGTCGAAAGTGTGCTCATCGCCAAGAGGTACGCCGCTCCTCGACTCTATACAGGTTCGTATCCGCACGAGTATAATATCTAATATGTATATTGTATGCAACGTAATACCTGTAAACCTATGTACCATATAGGTAATACCTACAATCTACATACGAGTATAATATTATACGTATCTATATCGATATCGATGCTTGGCTTTTCTTTCTCGCTTACGCATGCCTAATTAAGTTCAGCTCACACAGTACCTCTCAATGTACCAACGTATTTGGTTTAGATTACGTATACCTTTTCCCCCAGTATATCAAATGATATGTTGAGTCGAATATTGAAAATACGAGCAGAATTTCCGCGAAAAGAGACGATCGATGCCGATGCAGGTTTTTTTTTTTTGAACAAATGCGAGATTGTGAAAAGACAGTGTAAATTTATCTGCAATCAACTTGGACAAACGTAATCGTGTAACGCAGGTGCGTTAAGCTCGAAAGAGATCATCAACCAGCACATGCCATCGGCAAAGCGTTGAAATGAGTATCATCATTCACCAGCAGTAGCAGTAGCAGTAGCAGCAACAGGACAGGACAAGATCGGGGTGGGGTGGGATGAGATGGAAGTCGTCGTAAAGCGTATTTCAGCTTAATTACTTAGGTACTACTCGAGAGTATAACGCTGTAATAATGGATGTCTGTCGGTGTCCCGCCGCCATGTTCATAGCTTCGTAGGTAGGTAGGTACTTGGTAATATTATAGAAATGGATTCTCGCTACCTTGCCCTATCTCTGCCCTGTCATACACGTCTTGTCGGTCGTTACTCATAGGTATCAACTCGAACAATAATTTCTCTAGTCACACTGGTGGAGAAGGAAATCACCCCGTCGAATTCGCGTTCCACTAATCAAAAATGCGACGGAACGCGACGTTGGGCAAATTTTAGCGACTGATTATGAGACAGTGTTTATTAATTTGGTTGTCCTTATCATCGTGTGTCATGTAGCGTCGGTGCGTGTGGTGTACTCGTAATACCTTACAGTTACGTGACGTACGTGCAACGTGCATAAAGCTCTCGTATACGTAACGTGAAAGGTATCTCGAGTTGTCCGCAGTACCCAAGTGTGTGTATACACACTCCAGCTCGAAGGCGGTAAAATCAAAATTACGCGCGACACGTATACACGAAATAAAATAACTGACAAGTGCGACAACATTTATTAACCTGTTACCGCGTCATTATTCTTCGCTGTGTTTTTACTATGCGATACGATGCGATACGACAAACGCAGCGGCGCTACGTTATAGGTATAGGTATAGGTAGGTGTACTTGTAGTGTAAAGACGCCGGCGCCGCACCGCGCCAGAAGGTGAAATGGCGAGAATACAGAGTACTACTCACTGCCATGCCACGCCACGGTACCCGACCGTGTGGTGTATGCAATGCATTATATGTGTATAGGGTGTATAGGTATTATTGTTTCAGCGTCGGCACCGTCATTAAGAGAATAGTGTGGTACAGTACGCGCGTGTCGTGCTCGTCACATTTTATTATATTATTATTTTATTGTACTCGTATTTGCTATTTGGCGGTATACAACACCTACCTACCTACCTACCTACCTACCTACCTACCTATCTACTTTCCTATTACTTGCCTTCTTGAATTTCCAACTGTCGCGACGCGACGCGGCGCAGCGCAGCACAGCACATTTCATCGCATCGTATCGCATCACTAGTTTCGATATTTCATTTTATACTCGTATTTATACATGTCGCGCTGCTTAATGAAGTACCTTTGTTATGGTTGTTTGCGCGACAGTCGTCGCTGCTGGTGGCTGCTTATACTCCTGCAACTGCAACTGCAACTGCAGTCTGCAGCCACTATT
The DNA here is from genome assembly GCA_900065295.1 of Paracoccus marginatus. Lineage (NCBI taxonomy): Eukaryota > Metazoa > Arthropoda > Insecta > Hemiptera > Pseudococcidae > Paracoccus > Paracoccus marginatus. The sequence continues at coordinate 4,816 of FIZT01050821.1, forward strand.
AGGTACATGTAATTGATTTGGTTGCGAATGCGTACGTAGCACGTACGTAGGTATAGATTGGTAATACGATATTTCTCTTGGAAGAGGAGAAAAAGGAGGGAGAGCGGCAAAGAGGCGCGAAATTTTGAAAACAACGTTTTCAGCAAAAAAAAAAAAAAAAAAAAAAAAAAAAAAAAAAAAAAANNNTTAAAAAAAAAAAAAAAAAAAAAAAAAAAAAAAAAAAAAATAGTTTGTAGAAATAAACGCGCGAGTACAAAATATCTGTATCGTGTTGTCTGGCTACGTAAAGGATTTATTGCGCTGAAATGAAGTGTATAAAGCTGGGATATGTCGCGAATAGCTATAGCTAGCCGTGTACGAATTTTTTCGCTTCGTAATCAACAATACGAAAAAGACGTACCTATCCACTACGGATACCGAATACACCATCATACGTAATACGTATTCCAATTCTAGCCCCATAAATATTGCTAGCGCTACTCCTACTCTTGTTCTCGTACTCGTACTCGCGATATCGTATCGGTATCGACGTCTGAGAGTGCGGCAACGGCGGCGACGACGACGACGACGACGGTGCCCATATACGTGTAAATCCTACCGCAACATGTTTTTATTTGAGTCTTGGCGGTTTGCGTTATTTGTAGTTGGACGTATGTACGTAACGTTTACGTTCAAAATCCAAGTGCTAACTGGTATGAAGTAGTAACATCTACATAGTGCCCTGCATACGCCACGCCGCCGCACCGCACCGCGCCGTATAGGTATTCGTACAAATGTTGCGATGCGATACGATGCTGAAAGTTGACTGTTAGTGAGGGTGTGTGTATGTGTGTGTAAATTTTCAAAGCAAAAACAAATCTTGAAAAACTTACTCGTTAGCTGAACGGTAGCTGCTGCGTGCTTGTGTACTATCTGCCTTCCCTCTCTCTCCTAATGTACTCCTCTTCGCTAGTAGTTGTGATTTTTTTTTATTCGACTTTCGAGGTGCACTTGACATAGGTATCTAAAAGTATGAAATTTCGGCTACAAGAATATTGCATGCTCTTTCGATTTGTCTTTGCTCGATGTGAATATTTTTTCGATGGTTGGTGTACCTTGTCTGTTTGTTTGCAATTTTCGATGCTGTTTGAGATTAACTCGCATGCAAATGAAATCGTAGGTATAATTGCGAAAGTACGATGTACGAATACAAAATATACAAATGTACGCATCTACACAATATGTAGGTAGGTCGTAGCTACTAGCTAGGTATCTATGTATCTATGTAGTATATGTACATATGTGCATCTGGGTATTAGCTCGGTAAGAGGAGATCGCGTCGTAGGAACTCGTACATCAGCAGCAGCACCTACCTAACCTACAAATATAGGTACAACCTCTGCACGTATGTACGTAAACGTATACGTAGACGTACATTGTACATTTATATTATGCACATAATACATACGATGCGTTGTATGCAATCTCTATCGCAAGTTCAATTCATCACGTACCTATACGTATACGAGTATAAAAGTGATCTATTCGTAATAAATACGTATTTAAGTATTAATTTATTTATTTATTCGCTCGATGGCTCGTTTACTTACTTACTTACTTATTCGCTGCCAGTTACAATGATGGTTAGTCTTGGTTGGCTGCTCTTGTTCGCTTTTTATGTACGACTACGAGTACCTATACGAGATCTAGTCGAAAAGATTGGTGTAGCTGCTGGAGTACAACTGAGGTTATCTGATATCGACGCTGGCCACCGGCTCGGGAAGAAAGGTGCCGCAAACTCTGCCTTGCTACTTAAGTTCTGTTCGCGCATAAAGAAATACGAAGTCTTGGAAGCTTGGAGGAGGAAAAAGCCAACGCAAGATTCTTTCGGAGGTGATAAAGCGGTTAAAGTCTTTGCCGATAACCAGCTGACGAGTCATACTTCGCAACTGTTGAAGTCCGCCAAAACCCTACGTAGTCTTGGGTGGAAATTCGTTTGGGAAAGAGACTGCAAAATCTACGCTAGGAAGGAAGAAGGATCCCGAGCTGTAATTATCAGAGATCAGCAGCAACTGAATAGTTTGATTAGTGGTCTTCCGATACCGAGCGAATAGTTATGGCCTTTTTATCAATCGTGATGTGTGATAATTTTTGTTTATACTTGTTAGAGTACTCGCGTATCCGTTGCACTTGTAGAGTAGTGTCTATTCGAGACCTGTTTTGTTGTAGTTCATATTTTCGGGTTACTGAAACTTTCGGCGGCCGACTGGATAAATTTTCGTATTTCAGGGCTATTCGTGAGCTACTTTTAGAGTGTACAGAAAATCGTTGCTGTTTATTTATTAATTCTCGAAGAATGTTCGACCGTCGGTTGATTATTGGTGGGGTATTCTTGTTTCTGTGCTTCACGCTCTTTATGGGTTTCTTAGAATATCCACGTGTACGGCGCGTTGGTAAAGGTACAGAAAGTCGTGGCTATTTATTTATTGATACTAGTAAAAGGTTAGACCGCCGATTGATTATTAGTAAGGTATATTCGTTTCTGTACTTCTTGCTCTCTGTAATTTTGTTAGAATATTCACGTCTGCGGTGCACTGGTATAGTGGCGACTTTTCTTGAGGTGTTTTGTTGCAATTCAAATTTTCGGGCTACTAAGGCTTTCGACTACCAACCCAGCAAAAATTCGCATTTTGAGGTTGCTCTTAGACAGTTCTCATATAATACAGTAAACCTTGGGTATTTATTTACCGATTCTCGTACAATGTTCGACCGACGCCTGATCATTATTAGGGTCCGTTTATTTTTGTACCTTTTGCTATGTATGGTTATCTTAAATTGTTGCTTGCTTGTACGGTACGCTGGTAAATTAGCGTCCGTTCTTGAAATATTATGTTACAATTTAGTCGTGTTAAATTATTCGCAAATCCGGTGCATTTGTATAGTAGCGTCCGTCCCTGATATATTATGTTACAGTTCAGTATTTAGAGTTGCTAAAATTCCTGGCTGCCAACTGAGTAAATTTTTATACCTCGGGGTTATCCCTAGGTTACTCGTATATGGTGCAATGGATCGTGGGTATTTAGTAATTGATTCTCGTAAAGTACTCGACCGCCGCCTGATTGTTATTATTGTTAAGGTATATATGTTTTCGTACTTTCTGTTCCGTATGGTTATGTTGAATTGTTCGCTTGTCCGGTGCTTTAGTAAGGTACCGTCTGTACTTAAAATGTTTTGTTGCAAATCTGTTTTTCGGGTCACTAACTTTTTCGGTTGCCAACTGGGTAAATTTTCATATCTCAGGGTTATACATAGGCTGCTTTTATATAGTACAGTTAGCCGTGATTATTTACTTATTAATTCGCGTAATGTGCTCGACCTCTGCCTGATTTTTGTTAAGGTGTATTTGTTTCTGTATTTTTTGTTCTGTATTGTTATGTTAATTTGTTTGCGAGTCCGGTGCATTAGTAGAGTAGCGTCTGTTCTTGAAGTGTTTTATTGCGAATCTGATTATCGAGTTACTAAGTTTTTCAGTTGCCTACTAGTTAAATTTTCGTACCTCGAACTTATTCATGGGTTGCTTTTATATAGTACATTTAAACGTGATTATTTAATTATTAACTCTCGTAAAGTGTCCGGCCTCCGACTGATTATTGTTAAGGTATATTTTTTTCTGTACTTATTAATCTGTATGGCTATGTTAAATTGTTCGCGTGTCCGGTACAATAGCAGAGTAGCGTCTGTTCTTAAATTGTTTTCTTGCATAACTGATTTTCGGGCTACTAAAGTTTTCGGCTGCCAACTAGGTAAAGTCGCGTATCTCGGGGTTATTCAGGGGTTGCTTTTATATAGTACAATCAAACGTGATTATTTATCTATTAATTCTCGTAAAATGTTCGGCCTCCGACTGATTATTGTTAAGGTATATTTTTTTCTGTACTTTTTAATTTGTATGGCTATGTTAAATTGTTCGCGTGTCCGGTACAATAGTAGAGTAGCGTCTGTTCTTAAATTGTTTCCTTGCAAAACTGATTTTCGGGTTACTAAAGTTTTCGGATGCCAACTAGGTAAAGTCTCGTATCTCGGGGTTATTCAGGGGTTGCTTTTATATAGTACAATCAAACGTGATTATTTATCTATTAATTCTCGTAAAATGTTCGGCCTCCGACTGATTATTGTTAAGGTATATTTTTTTCTGTACTTTTTAATTTGTATGGCTATGTTAAATTGTTCGCGTGTCCGGTACAATAGTAGAGTAGCGTCTGTTCTTAAATTGTTTCCTTGCAAAACTGATTTTCGGGTTACTAAAGTTTTCGGATGCCAACTAGGTAAAGTCTCGTATCTCGGGGTTATTCAGGGGTTGCTTTTATATAGTACAATCAAACGTGATTATTTATTTATTAATTCTCGTAAAGTGTTCGGCCTCCGACTGATTATTGTTAAGGTAAATTTTGTTCTGTACTTTTTGTTCTGTATGATTATGTTAAACTGTTCGCATATCTGGTGCATTAGTAGAATAGCGTCTGTTCTTAAAGCTGATTTTTGGGTTACTAAAGTTTTCGGTTGCCAACTGGGTAAAGTTTCGTATCTCGGGCATATTCATAGGATGCTTTTATATAGTACAGTTAACCGTGATTGTTTATTTATTAATTTTCGTAAAGTGTTCGGCCTCCGACTGGTTATTGTTAAGGTATATTTTTTTCTGTACTTTTTGTTCGGTATGGTTATGTTGAATTGTTCGCTTGTCCGGTGCATTAGTAGAGTAGCGTCGATTCTTGAAGCTGATCATTGGGCTACTAAAGTTTACGGCTGCCAACTGGGTAGAGTTTTGTTTCTCGGGCTCATTCATGGGATGCTTTTATATAGTGCAGTTAACCGTGATTATTTAATTATTAATTCTCGTAAAGTGTCCGGCCTCCGACTGATTATTATTGAGGTATATTTTTTTCTGTACTTTCTGTTCTGTAGGGTTATGTTACATTGTTCGAGTGTCCGGTGCATTAGTAGAGTAGCATCTGCTCCTCAAATGTTTTGTCGCAAGTCTTATTTTTGGGTTACTAAAGTTTTCGGCTGCCGACAGGGTAAAGTTTTGTTTCTTGGGCTCATTCATGAGATGCATTTATATAGTGCAGTTAACCGTGATTATTTAATCATTAATTCTCGTGGAGTGTCCGGCCTCCGACTGATTAGTGTTAAGGTATATTTTTTTCTGTACTTTTTGTTCTGTAGGGTTATGTTACATTGTTCGAGTGTCCGGTGCATTGGTAATGTGGCATCTGTTCTTCAAATGTTTTGTTGCAAGTCTTATTTTTGGGTTACTAAAGTTTTCGGCTGCCAACTAGGTAAATTTTCGTGTCGCGGGCTTAGTGATAGGTTGCTTTTAAGTAGTACAGTTAACCGTGATTGTTTATCTGTCAATTCTAGTGAAGTGTACGGTCCCAGACTTGTTATTGTTGAGGTATATATTTTTCTGTACTTTTGTTCTGTATGGTTATCTTACATTGTTCGTCTGTCCGATGCATTGATAGAGTAGCGGCTGTT
>FIZT01050826.1:0-16940 GCA_900065295.1 Paracoccus marginatus
CTGGAGTATCACATTTTTCTTTGAAATTGTCTACGAACTGAGGTACGACGTTTTTCCGCACATCTTCTTCTATTTTAAGAGTGACTAAATCGTAGGCAAAGTTCAGTAATTTTTTCTCTACCAAGAGTTCCTTCAGCCGGCCGTAAGGAATGACGTGCTCTGTTGGAATTTCTTCGTTTTTCTAAAACATAAGTGAAAGTATGAAATGAGAATAGACCGACAGTTTGATACTTTTGTTGATACCATGAAATTTCTCAATAAAGGGGTTCACTTACCGAGTTCAGTATTGGAAATTCATACAGTAGTGAACAACGAATGGCGTCGTTTATGTTCTCAAATTTCATTTTAAAATAGTCATTTGTAATATTTTGAAACAGATAATAAATTGCTTTACTTTTCAAAAAAACTTCAGCAGTTCTCAGTTTCTCGCAACAGTTTTTCGGCGATGTATTTTATCAGTAATCAACTGGGACCGAATCAACGTCCATGTTAGAGCTTTATTTATCCATGTTCATGAAGTAAAGAGGTTGAAGTGAAGCATGCATGGAAGCATGCATGGGTTGAAGTAGCTTGGACTCAGCGGACTGACAGCAGGCATGTGACGTCATTTGAAGGAAAAAACAAAAAAATTGTATTGGAAAAGTTGGGACCTTGGGACTTGGGAAAAAATAAAAAAATTATTTTATTTAAAGCATGTCATCGCCTCTTCGCCATCATAAAAGAAAAGTTAAGGATTTGTTGAAAAATTAAAATCTGCGTTTTTTGGAAATAAATTTTGGCAATGTTGAATGTTGATAGTTCAAACCAAGATCTAACTTCACTTCATCTACTCTACTTACCTACTTACCGAAGGAAAAAATGCCAAATTTTGGTCATTTTTCAAATTCTTTTTCTGACTCTGACTACAGTACTTTAATTTGACATACGAACGGAGCGAGCTTTGTTAAACTTCCGCTTCATGATGGCTTACAATGTCCAAATTAGGGTGGTTCGACCAACAGTTATTCCTATATGGTTTGGTACCTCATGCGAATGATGGAATCAAAATCAACATCAAGGCTCCAATAAAAAATAATCTATATTATTCACAATACTCATGCGGATTTGTAATAAGTATACGGTAATGTGATTAGCTTCGAGTTGTTGAATGCTTCGTCTATGGTAATACATTTGATGGACACGTGATTAACAAAAAAAAAATCGCACTCGGAAAAAAGAATGTGTCAAGGCTGGTAAGTAAGCCTCAAAGTTAAGCTTCAAATTGTACCTTTAGATAGATAAGTGTTTACGAATGAAGAAAATTTTTGATCAAAAATTTAAGCTGGGGTGTCGTTCGAGTTAGCAACGAGCCATAAAATTTGAGCTTACGTATTATAAAATTTTACACTCAAAAAGCGTCGAAGTCGATATGGTGCGTAATTAAAGGTACCTGCATAAGCATAAATATATAAATCAGGAAGTCATATTACAGCATAGGTATTCCATTCTTTCTCTCCATATGTAGTTTAGTAAAATTTGCGCTTGGATTTGAGTTGACGGGGAAAAATCCTCATTCATATTCATAATGAAGTTTTTCTTGTTAGTTTTCCTGTGCCATTGTGTATTCGGAACCATCGACAGAACATGGTGGCGTAATATGACCATGTACCAAGTACTTTTGTCATCATTTATGGATGGAGACGGGGATGGTTTTGGTGACTTGAAAGGTAGGTATGGTACTTTAAATTGAAAAATTAAAAATTGAATTTCGCGTGTTCGATACCTATTTCATTTACTCTTTGTATTGTTTGTAGGATTAGCATCAAAACTTGATCATTGCGTCGATCTTGGTATCGACGCGGTGATGATTACGCCCCATTATGCTAGCCCAAACATAAAATATGCCGGCTACGATATCAGCAGCTACACAGATGTGAACGAACAATTCGGATCTATTGAAGATTTCAACAATCTCATGAAAGAAGTGAAGAATAAGGGTTAGAAATTTTAGGTACTTGTACTTTTGAGAGGCCAAGAATCGAAAACATTTCATCAACGTATTTTTGTGCAGGTTTGAAGTTAATTATAGACATGGTAATAAATCACAGCGGCGATAAACATCCTTGGTTTACCAAATCGATACATCGAGAACATCCGTATACCGATTTCTACATTTGGAAGAACGCTAAAGGCTACGATATCAATGGAAATCCGATGCCACCAAATAACTGGGTAAAAAATAATTTCAACAGAAGAATGGCTCCATGTATTCAATACCTATTTTAGGTATTATTTTTTATTGTACAGTTGGATTTATTTGGACATAGCGCTTGGAAGTGGAACCAGAAACGAAAGCAATTCTACTTTCATCAGTTTATCGAACAAATGCCAGACTTAAATTTACGAAATCATCTTGTTTTAAAAGAATTCCAAGTAAGTTTGGTAATTTATGTAAAAAACTTTCACTTTTCCGGCACTTCATAAACAATTGATTTTTTAAAGAAAATTTTTGAATTCTGGTCAGACAAAGGAGTCGCTGGGTTCAGACTGGACGCCGCTGATTTTTTTGTAGAAGATGATCAATTTCGCAATGAACCGTTTCTCGATCCGGCAACTGAAGAGGCTCGAAGCCGTTTTGATCTGATGAACATTTTTACTCGGGTTTTGCCGGAATCTGTACAATTTATTCATAAATTACGACGTATAACTGATCGTCTAACTGAAAAAAGTGGAGATTTTGAAAGGTGGGCAGCTAGGCACCCATTCAAAAATATTCATTTTGTAGAAATTTCACCGAAGGAATACACAAATTGATTTCCTTATTTTTAAGAATTTTGCTACCTGAGACATATAGTAAGCGAAAAGAACTGTACCAATATTATGGATCAAGAAGGTACAAAGCAAGTCATATGCCTTTCAATTTATGGCTATTTTATTCCCATCGCTACGAAAGCGCGTATTATTACCGCCACGTAATCGAGGGGTACCTTAATAGTCTACCAGAAGACGCGGTTGCCAATTGGAGTGTAAGTAATAGATTTGTCATCAGGACACAGAATTACAGCTGTCATAATTTTATACCAAAAATTGGTTTCTTTATAGTCAGAAAATCACGATGGACCCAGAAAAGCGGGACTATTCAATGAAGAATACGAGTTCATTCTAACAACGATGGTCCTTCTACTGCCTGGGGCATCGCTCATATACTATGGACAAGAGCTGGGCGTCGCAGGATGGCAGTTCGAAGATAGAAGTATAGAATCTCACAGACTACCGATGCAATGGGATGATACCAAGAATGCAGGTACCTATGTAATTTACATAGAAAAGAATTTTCAAAAAAATGAAAATCGAAAGTGATAATTGATAATTGATGTACTCGATGACAAAAATGTAGGATTCACCAATTATTCGGACCCGTATCTCCCGCTCAGTCCCGATTATGATCAGATTAACGTGAAAAAACAGAAATCCGAAGAAAGCAGTCATTACAATAAAGTAAAAAAAATGATATCTTTGAGGAAGACAGATATTTTCAAAATTGGCACTTTTAAATCTTACGTGGTTTCTCGTTGGGTTTATTCATTTACTCGGTAATGAACGAATGTACCACCTTTGACCTGGAAATAATTAGTACTTGCCTGAATAATAGTATATAAACTTACTTGTTGTTTTTTTTCTTCTTTTTTTTTCAGGAGACTTGGAGGTGAAGTTTACCTGATGATGTTTAATTTAGGAAGAAATACTGAGTATGTCAAAACGAAGCGTTTTATCGATGAAATACCCAATTCGATGGTAGTGGAAGTGGCGAGTCGTAATTCTAGTTACAAAACTGGGTATGAACCATGAAGTTTACAGTTGTTTGTATTTTGTAATATTAAAATAGGTAATGCCAAAAAATTTTTGTTCCAGGGACAAAATTAAAATGAATGAAAAATTCATGTTGAAGTCGCACGCAACTGTGGTACTTCATTCGAAATGAATACAATACTCACTATCCGACGGAAGAAATGATTATTTCAAATTCAAATAGAAAGCATTTTCTTCAAATTCCAAAATTAAGTACGTGGAACAAAGATGAAACTGATCAACTGAAAGTATTTTAGTATGCACATTTGTGATACATAATAATAATTATTTAATCATTTGCAATTCAATTAACAACCAGACACATTACGATTCTTCACAATGCAGCATTCGTTTTCTTATTTTCATTCATTCTCAATTAAGTAAATTAATTAATTAATAATTATTATTATTATACAAAAAAAAAAAATTATCATAATCATAATAAGTACATAACTTACATAAGTATTTTGTATTTAAGACAAAAATTGAAAAAAAAAAATTCTTCCTCGAAGTTCAAAACTTCAAGTTAAAGTGAACAATAGCGCTTGACTTGGTGATTTTTAGTACTAATTTTGTATAGGATTTATTTTGCCCCCACCATACGAATATCCAATCAGATTAATTTTCACCTGCTTACCTATTTTCATAAACCTGTCATCCAACATGCATCCAACAACACTTGTATTGTTTATTATTGCGCATTCCAATGATCGTAATTGTGAATTTTTGATTTGGGTGTTGGTGTTGTAGTTTTAGTTCTCTAGTTGTTGCTTGTTTACAGTTAGTGAAGTAATGAAAGAATTATTTCATTCGATAAAGTTTAATAATTGTTTAAATAATAATTATAAATTTGATTAAAGCATCTTTGAGTTTGTCGCTTGCGGAGGTGATTTGAAATAATTATACGATAGAGTACATCGAGTGATATTTGCGTGATTGTTGTACGCGAATTGTTCTCAAGTTATGTCATCCTTTTTTACATTCCGGTGAATGTATTGCTATTTCAACATCACAAAGACAGGTAAGAAATAATTTTTACTGTAATTAATAATTATGTTTAATCACAGTATTGCCATAAATGTTCAATTGTTCAAATTATAATGGTGAAGACACGAGTACCTTGTTAGATAAATGCTTCTTGATAACTTCACCTGTTCCGACAGCTTTTGTTTAAAAGTACATACATTTTACCTTTGAAAATAATTAATTTCAACGTTTGATTGTTAACGTATTAATGTGATCAATTTGACCACGTTATACCCCTCAATATTATGATTCATTCACTTGGTGGGAACAATAGAAGGATTCATTGTAAAGTACGCTTGCTGAGATTTAATTACCGCGTAATGTGATGTTTACACTATTAACATGAATGTTTACCAATGAGTGCTGAGAATTTCTATTTTCGATGAGTTGAAAATATCTCGAAAGCGTTTTACGTTTTCGATATCCAGCTATACATAAATGTTACTAAATTAGCACAACATTAATATTGTCATGACCGGCGTAAATTATGTTTTCGTCAAAATGTTCAGAAATACCATGTATCATTTATCAATTGTTTCTGAATACCGAGTTTTCCATTTTAATGTTCAAGTAACTGTTCAACAGAACTGAACCTCCTAAAATTTGTATTCAGAACGAAGGAAAAATTCTATATCTAACCGTACCGCAGAATGTTAAATAGTATTTCTGATTCGTGAACTGAGTACTGATATGAGTTACATTTCGGTTACTATATTTCGCCACGAAGTATTTGTGAGCCGAAATCGGCTCTTCGTATTTTTTCACGCTCGATTTATTCTAATTGATTGTGGGTGTTTTTTGCATTATCACGATTACAATTTTATAACTAATTACGTTTCGGTTTGGAAATTTGAAGATGGTCGGTTTTAATTATAAATGATGGTACCTATGATGTGATCGAAGTGCGATGACGTATTTTTCCCCTCTGATTTTTGGCACTCCAGTATATATTTTCTTCTATTGATTTTCGGTTACTAAATTAGCGTTACGTGGGTGAGATTTACACAATATGGTGGTGGAATCCGATATTATTACATTTGGCTTCAAACAACGAATTCTTCTTTGATTTTGTTCACTGCTGCGGCCTGCTTTATTGGTTTATTTGTATTTGTAGAATGAAAGTATCAATTGGTTAGCCAATCCGTGCAATTTATGAAGCCTTGTAGGTAGTTTACTTTAATTTCCCACTTGACCAAATTTTCTCTCAATCGAATCAAAATACTATTACCTTTTTCTCGGCTCTTGACTGCCTGAAAATACTCAATTTGTCATTATTGTAACCGACACATGAAGTGAGCAAGCACACGAGACAACGTTCGCATACGATGGCGACAATTTGAACCATTATTTCATCAAAGAATAATGAATTACGTACGATTTGTCATCGTGTTGTGTGTGCAAATGAGACCAACTATCGATGAAAAATGAAAGTACGAGTACAGTACACTAAACGTAGCCGGCATTTCCTATCAGCCCGTTTGATTGTCATTCTTGGTCATCGATCACTCTACGACAAGCTTTTAGTTTAAACGGTTCCATTTATTTGGATCTCGACGTCGCGTCGCACAATTGTAGCTCGGTCAAAGACTACTTTGTAAGCGAAATTTCGTTTTATCAACTTTTCTAATTTTTCAACTTCTATTCAATTATGACTTTCCAATTATGTTTATGACCGAGGTATACTATGTACTTTCGAAATGAGTTTTCTCGTATCAGTCTCAGCGAACGGCCGATAGGTCTGCAATATTCCTGTCAAGTTGATGGCAATTTGTAGTAATAACTAATAAGCTGAACGTCTGGCGTTCAAGCAGCAATAAATGTGCCCGATTCGATAGAACGCCGAGCGAGTGATTTTTATCGCTGGAAACGTGTTCGCTGACGAGATTTGTGCGATAAAGTTGCGTGGTAGCTGGAGCAGGAGCTGCTAAAGCTAATGTGTATGATAAGAGAGAACAACGACACGACAGACGATATGACCAGGGGAATAACGTCTCGAGAGAGTATGAAATGAAAAAAAAAAAAGCGTCGAGTTTCTCGCTGTGAAAGAGTCAAGATAGACGTAGATCACCTAAACAAGCACCGATCATTACCCAAATCCTGTGCGCCATTGGCCGAGTACTCCCAGAGAGGTCTCGAAGGAGTAAAACATGACCTTAATTTCAGTTTTTCGCAAATAACACTCACACCGTTACGTTTACGAGGAAAGCAAGAAGTTCTAAAAATATTCCCAATTAAATTCCCTAAAATTTGATACCATGGTGCATCCAAATCAACCCATATGAGCGTCTCAAGGGGGTCACATACGTATCTTCTGCGAGAAAATGAGTATCACAGTATTCCAAATTAAATTCCCTACAACTTGATATCAAGGTTGACCCAAATCGACCCACAGGGAGGCCTCATGCTAGGAGAGAAAGGGCAGCGTTATCAAAAAAATCCCGACGTTTTTCAAACGTAACTGACGTGAGAAACCATTTTCAAGACACAGGTAGCTCAGCTCGCATGCATAATACTTATGAATATTCGCAAATTGGAGCAATGCCAACGAGTAATGCATTTCTATATAAAAAAAAACCGGTTCAGTGAATTCGAAAGAAATTTCTAGCCAACAAAAAAATTGAAATACGAGGAAAAGTGTGAAATAAGTTGCAGGGTATCATTTTCCGAGCTTCTTATTTTAAGAGAAATTTTCAAGCCTCAATTCAGAAGTTATGATAACTTGAGAGATCTTTTGAGACGCACTGCGTGTAAAAATACGTACTTATTATCGTGAAATTGAAATTTTTAATTGTTTAAAACTAACGTAAGTAGCAATTAAACGAAAGTGATTACATTGTCGACCATAAAACAACACAACGTACGGAGTTGCAGACGCGGCGAAATACGAATATTACGTAACCACGTTAACGCCACACTTCATACCACACTTGGCGGAGAATTTTTTAAAGATGTAATTGAATGCTTCTTTTGGGTGTGTTAGGAAACGAAAGGAATACTCAATGGAAAGCGAATGCCTGAAAATACCCACTGCTTATAATATAAATTGGATATTTATTCGCGTGCGGTGTAAATTACTCCCAAAAAAAGGCCAAGAAAAGGACTCTAAATTGGAAGATTTTCTGCGTGTAAACACGCGCGAATACCTATACGCGAGAAGGCACATGGGCGTACTCCGCGAAACGGTGCTTTGTATACTCACTGGCGCAGGCAATTAGCTATGAAAAATAACGCTTCTTGTTAAATCTCTATACTTTATACCGTCGTACATCTAATGGATTATTTTTCGAACATCTTTCGCGTGTAAAATAGCCATATTTCGGGAACAAATACCCTATTTATAGTCTTCACATTTTATTACGGAATTGATTGGAAGAAAATATTTCCAGAAAAAATAAAATTGTTTATTGAACGGTGCAGAGGCCCTATCTGAGGTGACCGAGTTACAGCCAGCAGCGAGTCATGCATTATTGTACTACGATATGTATGTACCTACGCGTATATGAGATGACGTCGTCGTCGTACTGTCACCGCCACATCGCTATTGCTATCGCTATCGCCAACCCAACCAACTCGAACCAAACCCATTCACACATAATAGTGTTGTGGTCGCCTGGAAAGGTACGAGTATACGAGCGTATATTGAAGACTGAAGTACGCGTAATATTGCTCGGTACCTGCCAACTACTCGACTCCGTGTCATCTTTGCCCTTTCTCTTTCTCTCTCTGCGCTGTGCTCTGTTTGTATCTGCTTGTAACGTCATCTATCTTCATTTGTAACCTTATGATCTTCGTTGCTATTGACGAACGTGACTGATACGGTACACGCCCGCGGTCCATTGTCGAGGTATGTAATGTTTCGATGGCATATAGCATCGTGTACTACCTCGAGCCATCGGCCGGCGGCCTGCGGACTGATTTAATGCGTGTGTGGAGTTTGTGTGCGGATGAGGAAGCGAAAAGATGGAAAATGGGGTCCTCTCTCAATTGGAATCAGTGGAAATCACTGGGGAAAAAGTCAGAATTGCAACGCAGGGAAATCGGTGAAATTTCGGTGAATTTTCGCCAATTTTTCAGCGAATTTCATCGATCTTTCGGTAAATGTTACAGAAATGACTAAAAAAAATCAGTGAAATTGACTGAAATTTCACTGATTTTTTCATTGATTCTAAATTGAGAGAGTATACCACCGAAATTTCACTGATTTTTCTGCGCTGCAATTCTGACTTTTTCCAGTGATTTTCACTGATTCCGAATTGAGACTCTCTCAATTCGGAATCAGTGAAAATCACTCTGTCAATGTTACGAAAAATTACTGAAAAATCGGTGAAATTCGCTGAAAAACCAGTAAAAATTTGCCGAAATTTCAGTGATTTTTTTCACCGACTCCAAATTGAAAGAGAATCCAAACTGATCACCTCGTACTTTTTCAATCACTGAAAAAAGTCAGAATTGCAGCACATGAGAATCAGTGAAATTTCAGTCGATTTCACCGATTTTTTTGTCAAAGTTATGAAAAATTACTGAAAAATCAGTGTAAAGCTCACTGAAGAGCTAGTGAAAATTCACTGAAATTTCAGTGATATTTTCACTGATTCCGAATTGAGAGAGTATGCAAACTGATCACCTCGTCCTTTCTCAATTTGGAAATCACTGAAAAAAATCCGAATTGCAGCACATGGGAATCAGTGAAAAATCACTGAAATTTCAGTCGATTTCAATGATTTTTTTTAGTTAATGTTACAAAAAATTGCTGAAAAATCAGTGAAAATTCACCGAAATTTCAGTGATTTTTTTTTCACTGACTTCAAATTGAAAGAGTATCCAAACTGATCACCTCGTACTTTCTCAATTTGGAAATCACTGAAAAAAATTCGAATTGCTGCACATGGGAATCAGTGAAAAATCACTGAAATTTCAGTCGATTTCATTGATTTTTTAGTCAATGTTACAAAAAATTGCTGAAAAATCAGTGAAAATTCACCGAAATTTCAGTGATTTTTTTTTCACTGACTTCAAATTGAAAGAGTATCCAAACTGATCACCTCGTACTTTCTCAATTTGGAAATCACTGAAAAAAATTCGAATTGCTGCACATGGGAATCAGTGAAAAATCACTGAAATTTCAGTCGATTTCATTGATTTTTTAGTCAATGTTACAAAAAATTGCTGAAAAATCAGTGAAAATTCACCGAAATTTCAGTGATTTTTGCTTATTCGCTTGTAGTGCAATTCTGATTTTTTCCCAATGATTTTTCACTGATTCCAAATGAGAGAGTATAGTTTGGCGAATTCTGCCAATTTTTTTTGCCAAGTGCAGTCTTGTATTCTCTTTTCTCGGTGGTGGGGTGGAGGGAACAATGTAGAACTTTGAGGAAATCAGGGGAAGCTGAAATTAGTAATAGAGTGGCTTCTCGAGCAGCCTTGTCTAAAGTTTGTAAAAGGGCAATAACCTATGAGAAAACAAATTCTTCAGTTCTGAGCTCTAAATACGTTAAATTTCCTCCTAATATAGTTCACTCATTTGCTAAAAAAGTTGAAATTTTCAGCTTTCGTGAAGGGAGAGTAAATTTCATTGTTTTTCCAAGAATCTGATGTCGGAAAACCATTTTGACGTTTCATTACACCAAAACGATGCAAACGGTAATGTCTGGAAATTTTGATTGTTCCCTAATGTTGACCAGCTAAATTGATTGAAGACAATTTGCAGTCGTTCTAGAGTCTCAAGGGACATTTTTTTAAATTCCTTCCTGTATCTTCAAGCTATACGTATTCTAAATCGTCGTGAATTCTGTGCAGTGGTTGAAATTTCCATCTAGGATGACCTCATTCTCAATGCAAAGTGGAGCATTGGATTCGCTCCACCAGTTCCAATAAACTATTTATTTATTGAGCCCCTGCCCCTGGCTACTGGTTCAAGAAATCGCTCGGAATACATTTGCTAAATTTCGTCTGTTCTGTTCCTTATTTTCTCGCAAAGCTGTCACCTTTCGCACGATCTACCTGATCCCCCCTTCCATTCGAGATTGAACCAAAAGTGCAACTACAAGTTCCATGACACGAGAAGTGTCTCTTGAGTATTAAATGCTTTGGTCAGGAGATCACTTACCTCCTCAATGGGTTTATCGTCGATTTCAGTGCTTCCTGTTGTTGGTTGCTTGTTTTTTTTTTTTTGGAAAAATCTTCATCGAATTTACCACTCGAACCGTAAGACGTACAAGAACAGAACGAAAAAATGAGAAAATCATTCGGTCCTACGAACTTACCAAGTTTTCTATGCTCAAGTTCTAGGTCGTCGTCGTCGCTGTACCACGCGTGTGTGTGGTGTCCTGGTAAAGCCAAAGACCGCATTGAAACCGGTTCCAAGACGAAGAAAGAAGCGTACCATAAGTATGCGCGTGTTTTATGATTTAAAAGCCATCTCTTTTCATCTTTTTCATTTTTCCTCAGCCCACTCTAGCGTGTATGTGTGGTTATCACCTTAATGAGGCGTTACGAAAATCACAATTCACATACAGCATTAACGATCGGTTTCCTGCTCGCACGTTTATATTCGATTAATTTAGATATAGAGTTGAAGTATATCGTACGCTTTGGGAGAGAAAAAAAAAGCTGGTCCAGAAGGTGGAAAGAAATGTGTCGATGTCGCTAAATACTGTACGTGCCATACGAAGATGTTTATCTCTTCCTGGCTAAGTGAAATTAATGGCGGTAATTTGCTCGATTAACACGTTTAATAATGCGGTTAATTTGACGATAATGATGATGGCGAAGGGTGTGTTGGTAACTGAGCGTGTACGTGTGTTCGTAATGTCTGTATATAAATGATGCGAATCAGCGTTTTGATGACGGCTCGTGTTATTGGTGAAGATGCTGCGATTTTTATATATTTTTTTTTTTGGAAAATAATTGTATAAGATTAAGCGAGTACAGTACAGATCTATGGTCTATGGCGGGAGTTCAGGTTTCAGATTTAAAATTGATGATATTTCTTCTTTTTAATTTGCGATTCGTTTCGATAGAACGACGACGACGACGACAAAATGAGCCAGCTTACGGTGATTTATTCCACTACTCGGTGCGTTATTGTCGATTGTTTAAAGTGGTTTTTTTTTTCAATCTATTGAAGATTCCAGTAACGTGTTGTATAGAATCTCCGGATGCGACAAAATCGTTACCGTTAACCGGTTCTGTTCGTAGTATTTTACACGTCCGCGTTATCATTCGAGCAAAACGTACCGTAGTAATGTATTGTGACGTTGGTTTTTTCTCTCATTTTCTGGTTTCGTTCTTTTTTGCACGATCGCTACCTATAGGATTTTTTACACGATTCGTTTCTGCTTTTGAAAGTATATAGTGAACCACTCCACTTTGGTTTAATATCTGAAAATTAATCGATACGCCGAGTCTAGACGTGCGGTAGTAAAAAAGCCGGCTCATTGTTGAAGAAGAGTGAAATTTACCCAGGCACTTGGCACCCTTCTGTTTGAATTACCAATCCGCAAACGAGCTCGTCGAGTAGTGAGTACAGGGTGTGTAAAGCACGTGCTGCGACATCCTTTACACCTTGCTCGCGTATAGCGTTGTTTCCCTTACTGAGTGATTGTAATCAGTTGAATGGCGGCTCGTATTGGGGTGGTACGTGAGAATGAAAGAAAAGATCCGAAATTCGGTCTTACAAATGTAAGCCTTAGTTGGTGGCACGTTCGAGTGGAGCGAAATGACTATGCGAGGCTCTTTTTTTTGACGGTTTAGACAAATTTTTTCCAATTGAATGCCATCGAAGCTGGAATTTTTGAAGTTTATTCGAGAGTGATCTCTTTTTCAGATATTTTTATTTTTATAGCTGCAGTATTTCTCTGGTTCGGAGATTTTAAGAATTTTATCAAAATTCGGTAGTTCAAAAATTTATGTTTCGAAACGAAGTTTGAAAATTTTCAAAATACAGGTGAAAATTTTTAATCGAAGTCGCACTAAATTTTGAAAAATTTGTGTTGAAATCGAAGTTGAAAATTTTATTCAAAAAATTGAATTTTGATGAAATTTTTAAAAATTTGAGTTCAGTCTAAAAATTGAAAATTTGAATGAAAAAATTTAATTTGAATCAAAATACGTGAATAATTTGCCAAATAATGTTTTCAAATAAAATTTTGAAAAAATTATCGATTTTGATTTTCTTTTTTGAAATTGAAATTCTGCACAAGTCATGTTTGAATCAGAAATGAAAATTTAGAAAATTGTTAACAAATTTCTTTTCAATAACTTTTCTTATAAAATGTTATACAATTTCTGAAGAAAAAATTGAAGTTTCACAATCATCATCTGTGAAAGTTGTGTTTTGATTGCTGTTTTTAAAAATGAGAAAAATTATCTTCAATACAATTTTAAAGACTTTTGCAGGTTTTTGAAAAGATTTCGTTGCCAAAATGTCATTTTTTGAATCAACTTATTGTGAAAAATTGGATACTTGAATCGGAATATGAAAAATTTGATGAATTTTCAATAATTTGTTCTCAATAAAATTTTTTGAAAAAAAAACTGTGACATTTTTTATCGAATTGAATTTCGACAAATTTCAAATTTTGTGGTTTTTTTCATCATTTTTTTTTCAAATATATTTTTACAATTTTTGAAAAAAAAGTGTTTGATTCAGAATTTTTATATTTTGAATAAAATTCGAAACCTGAATTTTTTAATTCAATGAAAATACGAGAAATTTAGTAATAATATACAAGTTATTATTTCCTAAAATTTGAAAATAAATATTTTTTCTCAAAATTTTTTTGAAATTGTTTTCAAATACAGAATTTCAAAAAGATTGAATAAAATCAGTTTTCAATGGAATTTTAAATAAAATGATTTCTCCAAAAAATTGTGTTTGAATCAAATTTTCAAAAATTGGAAAAAATTATTTTCAATAAAATTTATTAAAATTAAAAAAAAAAAAGAAATTTAGTTAAATGATTGCTTTGGAAATTCGATTTTTGAATGAATTGTTTTCAAAAAAAAAAAAAATCAAACAACGTGAGATTTTAAGGGGGGGGGGGGGCCATTTTAAAAAAAAAAAAAAAAAAGGGGGTGTGGTAGGGGGGGGGGGGGGGTCATTTTCTACAACAAGAGTATCTCCATTTACCAGCTCGAAATTTTGATCCGCATTTTGAAATGAATGAAATGATTTAAAAATTCAATTCGAAGACATCATCAATTTATGTAAATTTCCCAAGAGACGTCGTGGACTGCACATTGTTACACTTTCTTTCATCCGAATTAGACTGAAGCTGTCATCTAGTACGTACAACATTAATAAATGTAGTGCACTACCTACTCAACGTACTTACATTATATGCCCATGCATAAAATTTCTCGATGCTCGACTGCGAACACATACTAGGCTTCCGCCAACATACTCTCAGCGGGTTACGACCTGCGACCTGCCTCCCCCAAGTATCTGCCCAAGTGGCCAGTTACGACGTTGCATTTGGTTTTTGTTCGAATCTAAATCCAAAGTAAAGACCTACAGAAACCAGAAGGTTGGCCGTCACTTCTCACATATCAAAGCTATGGTATAAAAATGTGGCACGAGTAACGTAGCTAGCTACATAAATATAATCCGTACTAAGTCGTCGGATTTTGAAAAAGTAAAGGGAAAAAATTGCCGTGGGTATGTGTCAGCTCTTCGTAGTTGTATAGTAGAAGAAGCAGGTCATCTCGAATAACACGACGTCAACTGCCAAGTGGCGGTGTTTGTTTATTATTTATGACTCGAAGAACTCGAGACTGAAAGGTATACTGGATACGTCGCCGTGAAAACCTATAATAAACAAAGTCCCCAGCCTTAGGTGGTCTTGTGTACTCGGGTACTTTTACATTCTGAAGAGTGAAATTTAAGTTTTGGTTATTTGCCAATTTATTGGATCGAGCCTACAGGAAGAAAAAGCTGATCAGGGATGTTGGTTGAGGAAAGCTTTGATTTGTTCGTTCAGTGTACTGAAGTGTGTGTTATATTCAAGGTACGTGTACGTGGTATTCGTGTATAATTTACAATACATCTACTTGGTAATACGATAATTTCATCATTACGCCTAATAAACTAACAATTACGTACCCAAGAAATTGATTGTATAAAAATGAAGAAAAAGCCAACTACTTACTTTGCAATAAACCATACCACCTAGGCCACCTACATGTATTCTTTATGCAGCAACCTCATGCGCAGAATAAACGTAAAAATATGAAAAATCCTACATCAAGGTAATCGTTTGACGTTGAATTTTACGCTTCATCTTTACAGTAGTGGTAATGATCTCCCTGCCTATGGAATAATTATTATTGCTCTTGTAGGCTGTCACCAATTCATAGTACCTATAGGATACCGTGAAATTGTGCCCTTACAATTTCGATCATTTTTATTGACAGCTGCGCGAGGTTGAGGCGCTATCCACATTTATGAAATGTCAAAAAACATATTCTCAATGGTTAAAGAATGATCAAAGATGAATTCGACGATAAGATACCGAGAGGTTGGGCGTTTTTTTTTCGTATGCTGATTGCTGCTGCAGTCTGGTTGCATTTCATGAACGATGACGCGAAATGGCATTCGCCGAGTGGTGTTTGTATTAATACTAAGTTGTTTCAAGAGGCACCAGGCACGTGCGGTGTGTTCTACATGGCGCTTATCATCGAGTATTGTCGTTCACTTCAAGGATGTTTGAAATGGACATTCGTATAGTTATGATATAATCTCACGAATTAGTATAGAGTTTTCAGTAATGTGGCTGTTCAGATGCGTGAATTATGGTGTTTCAATATGGCTGTGTTGTTTAGTTGGTCGATGTGATGTACGTACGAATGGTCAGTTTGATATTTTCATGAAGAGACGATAATTGATAAATAGCCAAATAGGGAGGGCTGTTGCGAGTTCGAATGTTTCGCGTCGTATGACGAATTCGGTCATGACAGAAGACTTTTTTTTGAATGTATCATTTTTTTAAACATCATAGGTAAAAAAGTTTTTTTTTCAACTTTTTAAAATTGATTTTTTTTCTAAATTCTCAGTGTAATTGAATGTTTTTTTTAGCATTTTATAATTTTTCTTTCATTTTAATCTTGTTGATTTTTCTATTTTTTTTTCAAAATTTTAACACTTGAACTTTGCTATTTATGAAGAAAATTTCAATTTTTTTCAATTTTATAAAATAGCGAGACGTATGTTCAAATTTTCAGTTCATTTTTCAGCTTTTTTTAGAATCCATTTCGGAGTTTTATTTTCATATTTTAAAAGTTTTTTTTCATTGCTATTTTTTTTATTAATTTGAAATTGATTTTTTTATTTTTGTCTAACTTTGGATTTATTTTTTTTTTAATTTTGCTTTTGTACTTCATGCAACTTGATTTTTAAAAAAATTTCTTAGTTTTGTAATTTTGAATTTTTTAATTTTGAAATTTTTGCTCCTTTTCAAAAATTTTTACTTTACCAGAATTTTCAATTTAAAAAAAAAAACTCTGGTTGAAGTACCTATTTTATAACAATTTTCATTTAAATTTGAAAATGTTGATTTTTTGACTTTTGTTCATCCAGTTTCCTCTGATTGATGCAGTGTGCTGTAGGGTGTCCTGATTTTAATTTTTTTTTGCAAAGTTTGAGGAGGAGTGAAAAAAGTTGCCAAATGTCATCGAAATGATGAGATAAAAATTTCAGGTAGGTCCCCGACTAAATTCTACCCCCCTCACCCCCCAATTTTACAGCAAAACTTCAAAAGAATTTCTTAAAAAAAAATTGAATTTTTTTGCATTTTTCTACGCATTTGGTCTTATTGTTGCACCAAAAAAGTAAAAAAAAAAAACGATTTTTTCCAATTTTCGGGGGTTCTAAAACTTGATTTAAAAAGCCAAAATTGAAAGAAAAAATTGGCCAATTTCATCATAATTTGCCCCTCAAGTGGATGAAATTCGTGTGACAGGGTGTCTAACAGTCATACATGTCATACGAGGTCATACATTTGCCAAAATTGTCATACGTGTCATACAAAGTCATACATTTGGACTAAGATTCCCTCAAAAGTCATACATTTTTCGAAATTCGGAAAAAA
>FIZT01050827.1:0-16557 GCA_900065295.1 Paracoccus marginatus
GGGTCTCCTTAGGGCCCTAATTAAATACATTATACGTTGATATCATTTTGACAACGGGTATAGTGGGGGTGACGACAAGCTGTATTTACCCCGACGAGAAACGTTGCTTTTCTCACCGACTTCTCGTGGAAGTATTGTGATGTCACGCGCGTTACAAAGATTGCCCCTGGAGCACGGGTTAATATGCATCGATTGGGCTGAAATTTTTTTGTGCCATATTGGGATATAGTTTAACAAATTTAGCCCCGGCCACGATAAAAAATTCAAAAGTTTGAAAATGAGTGCCACTCTGTACAATTGTACATACCCACAATATCCTAATAAAAAAAAAAAAAAATGTAGATAAGTATAAGACTGTTATATACATTTTGACAGGAACTCACCGCGCACGTTGAATTATTACTCGCAGTAAATTTAATTCTTGTCAGGAAGCATCAGTTATGGACATTACATACATAGTGAAGATAGTATCTCCCATACCTATACCTACAGTATACAGCAGAGTATATGAAAGGTAAAGTGGACGTTGGACGGCAACGTGAGAGAAAAGTTTACGCAAAGCTCTTCTCAGGGATTTTAAAGCAAACGCGACAAAAAGTACAGCTGTCGCCTTTGGACGTAATAAAGTGCTGGCGGTTGGATATCTTCCTCTCTACTTCGCTCTGTCTTCAGTCGTAAAATCATGTATTTCCCAAACGTCGTTTGTCATTTAGGCTTCATATCTGAAAAGTCTCAGCTATGCTATAGCTAAAGCGATTATCTTCTTGGTGGCTTACTGGTTCGCAGGATTTACAAATACCGTTACCCTTTTTTTCCTACCCTCGATACCGCCCTACTCTTAAATTCGTTTAATGCTATTTAATAAAGACTAGTCAAAAAATTTTTATCCCTTGTGGGATTTAAGCCGAGTATTTTTGCAGTTTTTTCTTATGCCTCTGCGGTATTGCTGCTTGTAAAAATTCGACGATAAAAATTAGTAAATAAATTAAAAATTTTACGAGTTGGAATTTTAACGAGAGAAAAATGTTACGGTCGTTCGTTTTCGCTTATTAACGAATGAGAAAGGAAATGCCGTTAACTTTTAATACTGCGTGTGTGTTTTTTTTCCTTCCTCGGGTCCTTCGTCTCTTATTTTTTGCCATTTTTTCTAACGCCTTTTTTTTGCTGTCATATCTACTTATAGTACTATGGATACCCGAAACAACTTTCGGTTCTTTATAAGTAGATATGTATTAACGTATTACACCGTAATGATAATCCGAAAATTTAATGCTGCCGATTTAATTTCTTAGTTAGATTCGACGACTAAGGTGAGCATAAATGCATCAAAAATTAATACTCTCTGAATACCTACCTAACATTTTCGAATATTTGAATAAATTTACGATCTAATTGAATTTATAATCCGATCACGCAACTTGTGAATAAACTCGATTAAAAGCAACGATAAAATGGAATATAGGCAAGTTCTAAAGTTTCTCTGGAAACATTATCTTATACACTGTATACGAATACTGGAATACTATGTCAACATTATTGGAGTAGATGTAAATGGTTCCGACGTTCTTGTAGACAGACTATTTTTTAATGAGGTGAAACTATTGAAGTTGCTCTCTTAGTATTTGTACTCGGAATGGTTAGACCGTTAAATGTTCTTTATGTGGTGGATGCCTTAATGGAAACAGTACATGTATTAACCCGGTATCAAGTTTGAAAGTTAATTTTGTGTATGAATATTGAATACGAAGTGAGCACTATACGCGTATACGGCGCAATCTCTATCGAAATAAACATTTTTTCAAGGTTCTCACGTATAGCACGGTTTATACCTTTTTTGTTTACCTAGTTTTAATTTCAAAAATTAATTTCAACTCGTATTACAAAGCTGTAACTTTTGTTTGAAAAATTCATTCAGGCGAGTGTTTACATTGTACCTACCTATAGGTTGAAAGTTTTTTTTTTCTATTTAGTGATTAATGGAAAAGTTCGTGGTTTATTTTATTTTTTACTTTTTTCCAATTCTAACGCTGATTAGGATATATGAATGCGGACGTTCGTATTATTATAGTGATCAACAAAATTTATCGTAGGCTGTACCTACTCGTAAACATATCGCACGAGCCTTTTACGATATTCTACGTCATGTGTATTGTGTGTTATTCCTTTCTACTTGATTCGTTTCATTTTAATGAAGCAGTAGTATAACTGATATGAAATTTTATATTCGGTTTAAGTAAAGACTCGAGTAAATAAATTTCGCATATATTAACGTCTGGAATTCTGCGGATCGATGAAATGATATTAAACTAAATGTCGTAGAATTTTATTCGAGTGTATAAAATATAAATACTTATATTCATAAGAAACGTATTGAGTGATGCATGGATGCTAATAACTCGTTGCAGATTCCGTTGAGTCTGGAGCCATAAGCATTAAAACTTCGGAGTTCGCTGGAGCTCGAAAGTCGAACCGGGGCTGTTTAATTTTTTGAGTAAATTGAACTTGGTTTTGAGGGGCTGCTGTAGTTTGGTAGAGAATCGTCAGTGTATTTGGAAGTTTCCTTCTCGCTAGGTGCGCTAGTGTCGCTGCTGAAAACGGGACTGTGTACGTGTACTACTGAGTACTGATTAAATTACCAAAAACCGTAGAATTATCCTTTTTCATCGTTCTTAGGCTCATTAGAAAGAGAATTTTAAGTGCTTTTCAACGATGTACAACACGTTATATTCAACTTGAAAACATATTGTCGAATAGGAACAATTTCTTGGAAAATCAGTGAAAATTCACCGAAATTTCAGTGTCTTTTTTCACTGGTGCAATTCTGACTGTTTTCCAGTGACTTTTCACTGATTCCAATTGAGAGAGTACTTCATCATAATTATTTTTTTTTTAAATTGTGATTTTTCTACAGTAATCCGCGTGCACTAGAAGAAATATGCTTTCAATAATTATTAGAAAGCATGTACAGCAGGGAGGAGATGAGGATGCTTAATAAGCATTGCCTTCAGCTGTTGAAAACGCTTTATCCCAAGGAAAATTTGGCGATTAAGTATGTTGAAGGGCCAATTGGCCATCTACCTAAGCTGTGAGAGTAAAGAGTTAGTTACCTATCTACCTATCTTACTTTTTCCAATTTATTATATACTTATTCTTCTTTTTTATTTGCAGTCTGGAAGTCCCACCGTATGAGCCGAGTGAGAGCATCTACGAGCGTGCGGTAACACCTCCCGCGCTCGAAATGTCCATCTTTGTACGCAGAATATTATAGCAAGGTTTTTTCTTCCTTTTTTTTTGGGGGGGGGGGGAATTTTTTTAATTTTAAAATAAGTAACATATTGTTCTTATTGTATGAAGAATCAGCTGACTGTGATGTAAATGTGTTTTTTTTTCTTCAATTTTTACCATTTTTACTTGTACTAATTTCATTTTTTTATTTTTTTTCAACCCCCTCCCTTTTATAATCCAAGTGTACCTTCAAGTATTGTTTAAGTGTTATTGTTTTTTTTCTCTCCAAATTATGTACTCATTTTATTGTTTTATTTCAAAAAAAATATCATAAAATCAATCTCATCTTGTTTTTCATTTCATTTTTATCTCAGTGAGTGAGTAAGTGAAGGATATGATTCCCCTCTCCTTTATTAAAAAAAAAAATATATATATAAATACAGCGACTGATCTGTATTGTACTCATTATTGATCTTACACTCGTCAACGATGGCTGCTTCCTACTTATCCAGTTTTGATCAACTTGACAATGTAAAACGTTTTGCACATTTTACCGCCTTCCCAGAGGGGACAACGTTCAACGTCATAAAATTTTCGAGGTGCACAACTAAGCATGCTCCCTCGATTGTCGTCGAGGCATTCCCGCAATTGCGCCGCCGGAAAAATGCATAATTGCGACATTTGCTAAAAAAAGATACCAGTAGTTGCGCCGTTACCTTTAGGCGAAGATACCCGTAATTGCGCCCAGTAAATGAACGATTTTGCCCATTCCATTTTATGAATTCATTTTATACCTACGCGCTCGAATATAAGAAATTTGGAAAAACCAGTAGTTCACTGGCGAGAGAAATTCGTTGACAAGAGGAGTCTATATAAAAAAGTAATCAAAGCCTAATTATGAATAAAACAGACTGACTGACTGACTGGCTGACTGACTGACTGACTGACTATGCCAGTGAATAAGTGGCCGTGTCAATGACTGACCATGTCAATGTCAGTCAGTCATTCAGTCAGTTACTATGTCTGTCTATCTGTGATTATCTGACTGTCTTACTACTTTCACTCAAACCTAACACACAGTCTCACTCGAGGGTATCCTGAGTTAGATTTGAGAAAAATTAGTAACACTGTCAGTCAGTCAGTCAGTCAGTCAGTAACTCACTCACTCAGTCACACACAGTGGGCACTATAGGGCACCCAGCGGACGCTAGGTTAGGTTACACCACAGGACGGACGTGGACTAAACCTTATTGGGACATTGTGAGTCCAAATGAGGTTAGGTTGCCACCAACCACCGTGGAAAACCTAACCTAACAGTCGCGGGTGTCATATAGTGTCCCATATACTACTAATATCAACTACTTTGTGCATCGTTGGATAGGGAATGAAATTCCGTATATAATGAGACTAAGAATGATCAAATTGAGTAATTCTGCTATTTTTGATGATTTTTTTCAATAATGCAATTTCAAATTTCCATATACTTGAATCCTATTTATAGCATTCACCAGTATCCCATTTTCAGACAGTTTCGTCAAAATCTGCCAGAGTTTATCCACTTTGTGGAAACTTCCCGATAATTTCAAAACCCTGTTGAATTTTGACTTCCAGAACACACAACTCACCAATTCATTGGGGGAGGGGGGGGGGTGACATTTTGAAAATCTGTTCCTGCGTGAAAACATTTACCATTTTTTTTTTTCAAATTTGGTAGCAAATAATTATGTAGGTAGGCACCTATTTCATTTAGTATCATCAATGAAAAGAAAACACAATGTTCATCTTTTTACTGTTTGAACATTAATTTGAATAAAATTGCACTTTACTATCCGTTTAGTACAGCACTCTACCAAGTTTTATAATTTATCCTATGGCCGTATGTATATGTTCATGTAAAGGTACGCTTTTTGTCTCCTCGTAAGTTTTAATTAACAAGCAAATCTCGTCTCGAACAGAACGTTAGAAGATTTTTTTGCACTTTGTAATTCAGCTTGGTAGACGACTCACAAAGGATACAATAATTCTTGCGTGTTTTTTTTTTTGCGTAGGTACCTGTTTAAAAAGAAAGGGATTAAGTAGAGCTATACAGTTGTACCTACGTAATTACTTCATGGAGTTTCTTATACGTGGCATTTCACGAACATTATACAAACAGAGAAACTGTCATAATTTACATACTCAAATTTTAAACGTATGTAAAATTAGTCATAAACGAAAATGAACCTGGATGAAACATTTCGCTTAATCAGTGTCGCAACTTTATCAAATTTTTTCTCTCCCTTTTTTTTGTAATGTTTAAATGATAATGTTAAATAATTAAATTGTTGACACGGCAGTAAAATACAAAATGTAAATGTTCGTTATTTAATTACACAAGGTTGTAAAATTTTATTCTACTTAATGCCCTGTGTAATGTAATATACGTGCCTTTTTAAGTTTTATTTTCAGGCTAAAATTAAATACGCACGTAACGAGAGATTATGAATTATGAAAAAAATTTAATCTGGATTTTTTTTTTTACTCGGTTTAATGACAAAAGTATATATTTATTCAGGCGATTCGTCTTCAGCCAAAACAGATATTTTTCCCATTCAAAAAAACAAAAAAACTGTAGGTAACAAGTTTGTAGCACGAAAGAGTAATTAATAGAGATTTCTTTTTTGTGTATCATCTATATATTTGGTTAATTTAAACAACGAGAAACTGTGGGCTATATCGATGGCAGTGTTTGAGTTATTATGATTAATTTTATTTACTTTTTTTTTTTCTTTCATGAAATGTACCCTAATGAACTCATTTATCAGATTTTTCCCCATCTAATCTGGTCTGTTTAGAGAGGAAAAAACAAGGAAAATATTATACAATCGGGTAACGAGAATTCTTTATGATGAATACTGCACAGTGCTTTGAACTTGCCAGTGATTAGTACTGCGTTGAGATAAGCTAAATAGAAAAATTGATTTTTTTTTTCTATTTGTCAAGTTAATCGCCGAATTTGTCCGATGCGGAAACTAAACTTTAGCTTGGGTAAAACATGTATCGTGCATTTTGAAAAAAAAAGTTATTTAGTTATTTGCTTGCATGTATCATTATGTTTTTTACCGATTTACTTTTCAAAGCATGTTCGTTCATTTTTTCTGTTATTATTTGTTTCAGTGAGCGAAACGAACCGAAAATTTCCAGTATTAGTTTTAATTCATGGAGAATCGTATGAATGGAATAGTGGAAATCCATATGATGGAACTGTGCTTGCCAGTTATGGAGGCCTGCTCGTTGTTACAATAAATTATCGCCTCGGTGTTCTGGGTAAGTTGCCAATCAATTTGGGTATTATTTATGTTATATTTTTGATTGAGCGTTGAAGACAGCAGCAGGTCACTCAAAAATTGAATTCAATTACCTAAAGTCTTGCATATTTAAAAAAGATGATTACGCGGTAATTTATTTTCACATTTTGCATTTCTAATTCGAATGGAAGCCGAGTGAAGGAAAGAAAATGAGGTTCGCTGTTAAGTTCACTATTTTTCCAACTCGGTCGGAAAGTTATTTCGCAAATGCATCTCCTCATTTTTCACCAAATTGCATCTTGCGACATAGTAATAAATCGTCTTCTTTCTTTGTCACTGATGGATGACAAATTTATAAATCGTTTGCGGAAATGAAAAAAAAGTTTGCGTTTAAAAAAAAACTGCAACGAGAAAAAAATGTTTTTCTTGATTTGGAGCCACGTTATTTTTTTTACAATGTGCTGTAGGTAGGTTAGGTAGGTAGGTTCAGAGGTACCTACATCGCTAGTTCAAAAATTTTAATTTCAATCTCTTTTCTATTTGCAAACCTGTATGGGTCTAAGAGGTGACTGCACGAGAGTTTAAAAAGGGTGGCATGTGTGCGTATCTTTCACACCCTCGCGTGATTTGCTAATTTCTCGCTGAAAGAGATTGCAGCTTGATTTATTTGGCAGCGAAAACGTGCTGATTTGTTGGTATACTTTTCAGCAACATTATTGAAAATTTCCGCGCGTTCGATCTGATAAAAATTTTATACGTTTGTTTGGGGATACATTCGGTCTACATAGTATGCTTCTTTATTAAAAATCTATACTCACGAACTACGTATACTACATAAAATAGATTCTCAAAGGAGAAAATTCCACTTTTGCAAGTGTTCAATATTTTATAGCAGATTTTCTACTTCTATAAACTTTACGATGATACGGATTATTTTTGATTTGTCGTCACAAATGAGCTCATGGAAATGAGATCATGCACTATTCAATTCTTATACGCTCGCCTTGGCTCTTCTCGCGAAGCTACCTTGAGTTATTATTCTCTCGCGAAATAAAATGAAATTCATGGTATTTTAATTTATTTCTCGAGAGATGCGAGAAAATAATTTATTTTTAATTAGGTGACTCGCGTTATATCTACCTACGTGTTCGCCATGGTACATAATGAGCCAACGCAATGGTGATGATCGAAATTCCTTCGTGATTGCGTTGAATTTTTTTCCAAACAAATTATCTATGGTGTTCGCCATTTTTTCCTCGACCTTTTTAAATTAGTCGGAGTTGCGTGCCTATATTCCCAGAATTTTTTTAAAATTCATCTTAAACAGCTGGGAACATCTGGAGAATATTTCAAAAAATAATAAAATTGATTTTTATCAGAATTAAAAAAAAAAAAAAAATGTTTTCAAACAAAATTCACTTTCTTCACCACAGAAAAGATAGGTCTTATTGGGAAAAAGTGTGGAATTTTTTTTTAGAAAAAATTTAAAAAAGACTGCTTTTGAAGCAAATATTTTTTGAATGAAAAAAAAAGCTTCAAAGCTTTTACTTGATGAAAAGATGAGAAAATCATAGAGTAGCCCGATAAGATATAACAGATGGCGATCTTATTAATCCTGTAGCGATATATTTAAAAGCTCAAAAATTGTCGAGAGTTTACTTTAATGTGCGCTTTTTTCGCCAGGTTTTATGATAGTTGTATTTAAGTTGTTAAAATATAAAAGTGTTATCCGTTAAATTGTCAAGTTTTTATGGCGTAATATACTGTAAAGTGGTTACACATTTTCCACAATAAAACATGCTTGTGTTTTTTTCCTGGTCTTCATCTTCGTATTGTTCTGTTATTAGTAGGTACCTATCTTTTAGGTGTAGGTGCTGTTGAATATGTGGAGGAAAAAAACCGACGAGTGAATATAGCCAGTGAAAAGTTACCTATTAGAGTTCAGTCAGTTATCTTTACCTGAAATAATTAACTTCAACTAGAGAGAATATAATTTATTAAAAAGCTTTAATGTATATTTCAGCGGCTCCTTTTTCATCGGGGTTTCCTTTTTATTACTTTGTTATTACCTAGCTGCGCCATAATAAGGTTACCCCGTTAAGTCTGGCCGCGTTGTAATTAATTATGTACGCGCGTATTAAATTAGGCGACTAGTGTTATCTGGTAGTGGTAGTTTTCTTCTTTTTTTTTTGCGTGCGTTATTTTTAAAGTGATAAATTACTCGGATTATTTAATGAATACGCGTTTTAAATAATTATCAAAGTCTTCGTGTATGTTAACAAATGTCATTATGTGTATGAATTTCCGCACAAAAAGGTGAGAGCGTAGAAAGCGATTAATCAGCATCTGCATCGGCAACCAATCAAGAAATCAACGCTTCATAGAGTTCTAAATATTATGCTTGTACGTAGATGCTATAATTTACACTCACCTAGTTTGGGTTTCACTCATTCTTCTTTCGTGCAAAAAATTACCTATAGTAGGTTTGAGTGTACACAATTAGAAAGGTACACTCTGGGACAGTGTGAACGTTTGAAACTGTACAGTGTACACTCTGGGATAGTGTACCTACACATCAGGAAATGTACACTCTGGGATAGTGTACACTTCAGGAAATGCACACTCTGGAATAGTGTACACTTCAGGAAATGTGCACTCTGGGACAGTATACACTTCAGGAAATGTACGCTCTGGGATAGTGTACACTTCAGGAAATGTACGCTCTGGGATAGTGTACACGAGGGTGGATCGTCTTTTACTCTTTTTTTTTTTGGAAATTTGGGGGGGACCTATCAAAAAAAGTTGTGGGGGTGTCATGCTATGTTTTGGTGGTTGGAATGAATTTGTGTTTGGTGCTTTGTGTATACTTATATTGGTTAATATCGATACAAATTACGTTAATCACATTATTATAGCTTGAGTCTAACAAATTACGTTAATCACATTATTATAGCTTGAGTCTAACCACTGTCAATACCCGCGACTATCTACCGACTGTCTTCGACCCTCATACCTATTCCTATTTCGCGTCCTATATTGGTCATTTCGATGCGCTAATGTTTTGGCTTACTCATACCATATTCATACCTTGTTTACAAACACTTCATGCGTTCGCACTCACTATTCTAGCTTACCACAGGGAGGACGTCAAAAGAATGTAAAAAAAATTGTGTCTTTGACTTGAATATCCATGGAGCGGATGGGGTTTCAAAATTTTCAAATTCCCATTATAAGTCCAAAAAAAAGTTGTTTCCAAAATTTTTTTTTCGATGATAAGGTCTTAAATAGTCGTGCTATATTCATTTACGAGCAAAAAAAAAATATCTCAGCGGATTTTTTGCCTTTTTTAAGGTTTTTGAAAAATGACAATTTTGGTGATCTTCAAAAATGACGTTAAATCACTGAAAGGTATCGAAAAAAGTCAAAATGTTTTTCCCACTTATAAATGGGTGTATCACGATCAATTATCACCAAAAAAACAAAAAAAAAAATTGAACAATTTTTTTTTTTTTTGAAAATTTTAAAAATTTTGAACCCCATCCGCTTCATGGATATTCAAGTCAGAGACCCAAAATTTTTTTACAGCCTTTTGACGTCCTCCCACAACTTTTTTGAGCCAGGCCTTCTCAAATTTCCCCAAATACTTCAAGAAATGTACGCTCTGGGATAGTATACACTTCAGGAAATGTGCGCTCTGGGATAGTGTACACTTCGGGAAATGCACACTCTGGAATAGTGTACACTTCAGGAAATGCACATTTGGGGATAGTGTACACTTCGGGAAATTCACACTCTGAGATAGTGTACATACTTCCAGAAATGCACACTCTGGGATAGTGTACACTTCAGGAAATGCGCGCTTTAGGATAGTGTGCACTTCGGGAAATGTACGCTCTGGGATAGTGTACACTTCAGGAAATGCACATTTGGGGATAGTGTACACTTCGGAGAAATGCACACTCTGGGATAGTGTACACTTCAGGAAATGCACACTCTGCTGGGATAGTATACACTTCAGGAAATGCACACTCTGCTGGGATAGTGTACACTTCAGGAAATGCGCGCTTTAGGATAGTGTGCACTTCGGGAAATGTACGCTCTGGGATAGTGTACACTTCAGGAAATGCACATTTGGGGATAATGTACACTTCGGGAAATTCACACTCTGGGATAGTGTACACTTCCAGAAATGCACACTCTGCTACACTCTGCTGGGATAGTGTACACTTCAGGAAATGTGCACTGTAGGACAGTTCACACTTTTGGAATGGTACATTCTGGGAGGATATGCAGTGTAGGTACACTTTTAGTTACGGTTTTCTAGACTGGTAGCCGATAGATATACTCACATTTAAAAAAGAGAGAATACCTACTTGCTAGTTTCTATAGAAATTTTTAAAAATTTCTCATCTTTTCGGCTATAAAGAAATTATTTAGGAGTTATCTCACCGCAAATTTAATTTTCTATTTCAATATCCTTATAAATAAGTGTATTTTAAGTAGCATAACCATTCCCAAAACATCTCTGACCTCTTACCTCAGTATGTAGGTGTAGAATATATATTCCTCGATGAGTGTGTAAAACAAAAGAATATTTTGTGTAATTCGATGAGCTTATTTTTCCTCTCCAACACCGCCAAGGAAAAGATTAATAAAATTTACACGAAATTTAAATGAATCCGTTTCGAGATAAGGTTCTTTATTTATTTTAAAATTTTGATATTCTTATAATATATGTTTAACCTTTGAAATTTGCGTCTAATAACGTCTCTAGAGAAATTACGTGCTGTGCTGTACACTACATACGCGTTTATACGCGAAAAAAATGCTTGAAAATGTGCGAGTGAGTAAATTTTCGATGTCGCAGATGTGACCATTTCGTTTACATAACACAATATGTATAAAATTTATTGTTTCTCGGTGTATACTTACTCTAATTCATTCTAAATGCGAGTTCATTTTCATACGGATATGTAATTGTGAAGTTGAAGAGTTGCAGGAAATGACGATGCGCCGGTATTTATTTTTCACAAAACGTATAGCAATCTACCGTTGAAATAA
The DNA here is from genome assembly GCA_900065295.1 of Paracoccus marginatus. Classification (NCBI taxonomy): domain Eukaryota; kingdom Metazoa; phylum Arthropoda; class Insecta; order Hemiptera; family Pseudococcidae; genus Paracoccus; species Paracoccus marginatus. The sequence goes on from FIZT01050827.1 coordinate 11,574, forward strand.
GTCTTCGTTAAATTTGGTCACGAAATTTATCACCGCACAAGATATCAAGTTGTTATTTTGCTGCTTGTATTTTAATATGGTAAATGGTAACATAATGTCGTTATTGTGATTTTCAAAATATCTCCAAAAAAGGGCCACCCTATTTTATTTGCCTTCAAAGGATAGGTTATATGGTCTTCTTTTTGACAGCATTGCTGACACGTACACCGACTTGAATGACGGGCCTTACAACGTGATAACATTTTCTGCACCTTTTCGAACTAATAATGACGTAGTAGGTATCTTTGAAGAAAAAAAAATTGTTCCTCGTTGACATGACGTAGGCATGGGTAGGCTTTTTGTGGCAGGTTGTATTGGTCAAATTGGATGCGATTTTGTTCTGTCATCGGTTTTTTCGAACCCTTTTTCAAGCACGCGATGATTAATTTTAATAAACGCTAACGCTTATAGATTAGGTGTAGGTATCGAGTATCAAATATTCGAGAAAATAAGTCATTGGAAATATTTACCCTAATAAAAGTTCTACGTTCGAAGTTGTCGAGCATTAAAAAATACGAGTAGATATATTTATTCATATTTTTATGTAAAAGATGGCCCGATAGAAAACCATAGTTTGCAGTACCGCAAATACTTATACAAAAAAAAAAACAAAAAACGTGATAACATTTTTTATTACCAGCAAAACAGCATTCGCAAGTAAAAAAAATAACAATTCGAGATTCTCTTCCTTTAACAAAAAAAAAAAAAAAATAGTAAAAAAGATAACCTATCTTTAATATTTTGCTTTTTAATTATTCTCGGGGTTTTATTTGTTCAGAAATAATGTTGAAAATTTTTTTATAAAATATAACAAAATATTTCTTGTCTTTAAAAAGAACCGCCATGTTTCAAAGAAAAAATTCAGTCAATTACGAGGCCGAATTTTTTCAGAAAAATAACTTCATGATTTTTCTATCTTGTTTTCTGTCTACTGTGTTGTTTAAAAAATTCCTCAGGGGCCATTCAACCCATTTGAACAAAATTTTTGGCGGTCTCGTCAACGCACTGATGCTTCGATTGTTAAACTTCCATTTAAAAATATTTATTGAGGAAACGTTCAGGTTGGTCAAGCATCGGTGAGAAATTACAACGTATTCTAAATTGTCTGAACTTCGTTCATTGAAAACTATTATGCTCGTCTCAATCGTTCAAGGAAAACAAAACTCACATCTCCTTTCGAATGAGAAATTTCATATTGTGCAGTTCCGATAGCTGAGCAGTTCTCTGACAATTATGATCAATTTTAATCAAAAAATTGCGCCAACTGGAAATACGAGAAATTTGTATGTAATTTTGTATCCAATTTTTATCTGGAATTCTTTGACCTTGTATCGATGCTACATCACACTTGAGAATGCGCAGCAAAAAAAAATATGCAAAAATTTTCTACAGAGAAATATTTGTGTTGAAAAAAAAAAAATTACACAGAAAGCCAGAAGCAAAAGAGAAACTAACGAATGTGAGAGGATATAGGGGGAAAAAATGATGTTACACTTCTACGTGAGCTTCGACGTAAAAGATGCTAAAAGTTGGAAAACGTGTTCGGCTATCTTACGACGTGTCAAACAGACCGGCCACGTATCAACTGATTATGAGTCCCTGCTAGGAAAAAGCAAAGTTTTATGCAACGCAGAAAAAAATCTGTCTTGGAGAAAGAATTATAGTCGTGAAAATGAACGATTTTCTGGCTTTAATTTAACGCTGTAGAAATTCTTCGCGAAGAAAGCTCGCAGTGCCTGTTCGATTCTCAAAAGTTTTATGATTTTTCAACACACACACAAAAAAAAAACAACTATCCCGATGATACCTATGGACGTGTCGTGAAATTAACTTATTTGTATAGGGTTTATTCTCTACTGAATTATATGGATTTTCTTTGAGTAATTTTTTGCGACAGGGACGTAAAATGTACGAGCGTATATCGCGAGATATTTCCATTACCGTACATTACTTCAATATCCATAAAAATATTTACGATTCTTTAAAAAAAATTCGAAATTATTTCGGAATTTTTTTTGCCAGGTTTTTTGAACATCAACACCGACGATAACACGAAATCGCCATCGAACTACGGTTTAATGGATCAGATAGCAGCTTTGCATTGGCTTCAAGAAAACGTCAGTGAATTCGGAGGCGATCCGTCGAATGTTACCCTATTAGGCCACGGTACCGGAGCAGCGTGCGTTAATTTCCTCATGACGTCTTCGGCAGTACCCGATGGTAAGCATATACCTACTAGTACCTAAGTACGATTACTTAACTGAACCGCTTCTGTCGCGAATATTTCTTCATTTAACAAATTAGTCGTCGATTTAAAACAGTATATAAATCCTTTTGGGATACTTTGATATAAATTTTTCTATGTACAGAACAAGTCCGATTCTAAGAAACTTTGCTGGTTTTTATGAGAAAACTTTTATAATTAAGTTTGGCGAAAATTAAAAAAATCCTCGGTTTGTGAACTTTGCTCGAATTTCAAGTGCTCGTATTCGAGATTTCTTCTACTCGTTCGCTCGAAATGAAACTAACGTCATAATGTGGCAATACCCTCAGCTCAGTTTTGTTGTATTCGTTTCATTATTACATTATTTCACTTACCATTGCGTTGGACTTGAAACTCTCCAAGAACATGGTTTTCATCTGGGTAAATAAATATTAATGAATTTGGTTACATCGAACAAGTACCCCATGAAATTAGATCAAAACTATGAAAATTTATAAGATGAATTACTCCTTCAGTTCAGTATCATCTATCCAGATTACTTACATTAATGCGGATAGATTTGCCAAGTGCCTGAGGTTGGCCGAAGGCAGAGTATATATTAATAGCTTGGTTCGAGTTTGAACAAATTATTCAGCTTATTGATCAGGAGTGCCTAGGCTCTTGTGTAGATTCAAAACTTTATTTATTAATTGAGGCACGTTTTCGAGGAAAAATTTACACCTTATCGTGTTGAGCTTTTTGAAAATTTTTAATGAATTTTCATGAGGCATGCGGGTATTCTGCTTGAGAATTTTTCAAAGCATTTCATAATCGATCTGTGTCCTTGTGGCTGATATAACTTTACGTAAGTGGGTCTGGGTATAGAAACGTGTGCTTTTACGGTACACATACTTTTGTACTTGAACATCCCACAGACTCGACCGTAGTATAATCAATATAAAAAATATACATCTCATTATATTAATGGTGACGGGCTCGTATTTCATTTTTCTTACATAAAATTCTCGAAAATGTGAAACCGTATATGTGCAGAACTTGAACACACAAATATTTTGTGAATGATGACGATATTTTGTAGATATCGTAAATTATTCTTTTAGTATAATGTTCAAATTTTTTCTTCGTATTGAAATATACGTAGGCATTTGGTTCGGCTTCCAAGTACGCATACATAACTGTAATAAATATTTATTTTCCAAAACCTTAGTTAAAAGCTGAATTTGAAAAAGAAACTATATTTTAGGCGAGTAAAATAATCCCATTGATTGTTAAATGTTTTGAACAATACTTTGGTACCTGCATTTTTTTTTCGTTTTTTTTTTTTTTAGGTTATTTACTGTGTTATACCCGAGATTTGAAAAATTTTTAATCTCGTATGAAATCATGGTAATTTTTTTGATATTAGAGTCTGTTCTACATAAATCATCACGACGCGACGAGCCTAATGCAAAAATAATATTTTTTCTAACGTAAATATACGCTCGTATACCTCCATGTACGTTGTATGTACCTACATACCTACGTACCTACCTACCTACGTATATATATATAAGAAAACGACGCGATATATTCTAATTTTTCATCTACTTTTATTTGTATTTAAATCATGCTAGCTGAAAAAAAAAAAATACACTCGTTAGGTTCTTTGATTTATATTTTTTTGCCGTGTAAAAAATAAATAAAAAAAGGTGTAAAAGTAAACAAATAAAATGCGAACGTGCTGTCCTCTAATGATAAATATTTTCGAATAAAAGATGAAAAAAATATATATAGAGCACAGTTCACCCGCCGTTACACCGTTAGTTTCTTTTTTGGAGTTGATTGCGAGTGAATTTTCGACTCGTTTCGCACACCTGTTGAGTATTACGTATACCGCCTACGGGCTGCAGTTCATTTTTGATTTTTCGTCTTTCTCAAGAATTGCCGAGATTTCGCCGTTGTAATTTGTTATTCAAATTTCGCCAAGTTAAATTTATCATTTGGTAGTTTTGACCTCGTCTTCTGCTCTTTTTTCCACTTCCCTTTTCGAGTCTTTACACGCAACTTTGTTGTAGTTTTACTGAGATGTACGCGTACCTATAAGGAAGTTGACGCAGAATTTCTATGTTTGCCGCGTGTTTATAAAAATATGCAATGAATTAATTAAAGTCGAGTTAAACATCTGTTATGTTAATTTAAAACGAATTAGGTGAACGGTTTGTGTGTTTTGCCAGCTCGAATACGTAAAAATGGGAAATTTCCATGTTGAAAAGTTTTGCAGGAAAAGATGCCTACCTAAGCCAGAAAATGGGAGAAAATGGGAGGCAAAAAATCAAAATTCAAAAATAAATAGCATTCGCGATTGTTTCACTCTCTCAGCAATTTGGAATCAGCGAAAATCATTTTTTTAAAAAAGTCAGAATTGCAGCACAGGGGAATCAGTGAAAAAAAATCGCTGAAAATTCGGCAAATTTTCACTGATTTTTCAGTTATTTAACATTTACCAAAAGAGCAGTGAAATTCGCTGAAAAATCAGTGAAAAGGGTACCGGCGCATAAGATAGGTGAAAATGCCCCAGAGCTGAAATTCGAAACTAATCGATGGAAGTTGCTTTTTATGGCCTGAAAACACCGTGGCGAAAATTTCAGCCCCCTACCCCTCCCCTACCTTTAGTTATGGGGCAAAATGTTATTTTTTTCAACTTTCCCATTGAGAATTTTTATTTTCGCGAGTTTTTCACCG
>FIZT01050831.1:0-29970 GCA_900065295.1 Paracoccus marginatus
AGAACTCGCGGAGATAGAATTTTTTGCTTGAAAATCACGTTTTTTGGGGCCCCAGCCCCAAGGGGGTGGGATAAAAATTCGCTCTTGCGCTTTAAAATCATCTTTTACCAAGACAAGTCGAATGGCATAAAAATTTTGCCGAAGTTCCACCGGAGGCTAATTGACCCCCTTACCACACCAGAGCCTTTGAAAGCTGAATATTTCTTCAAACTAAAAATTTTCTCAAAAATTAAAAATTAAAAAAAAAAACTGAAAATGTTGCAAAAATGAATGCACTAAAAATTGAAATATTCCTCAAGTTAAAATATTCCAAAAATTAGGAATGTTCCAAAATTGAGCAAAAAAAAAAATCCAAAACAAAAATTGAAAATGGTCGAAATTTAGAAATTGTTCAAAAATTAAAAAATATTTTTGAAAAAAAATTCTAAGAAGTCGCGATTTTTTAGGAAGATTGAAAATTGTTTATTTCCCCAGGATTTATCATTTTTTGGAAAAATTTGAAAGTTTTTAAAAATTAAGAATGTTTCACAAAAACTTTTTCTAGAATAATCACTAGTTACACACTTGTAATTTCGTACCTAAATGAAATACGTATACGATTATTTTGATTTTGTTCTCAACTAATAATTAAATAAGCAGCCTGCATGCATGTCATGCGACGCTACAAAACTCTTCGTCGCATCATCCCTCCTTTCAACAAGCCTTTAGCCGGGAAAATATTCGTATCTAATTTGTGACTGATTGAATAGCTTTCAGGCTATCGTCTACACGAATATTTTCAACTTCTGCGAATAAATTTCAAAGTATAAATTCTAGCAATCAATAGATGATATAATTTCGGACTAAAATGATAGTAAAGTCGCAATCTAGGTAATTAAACGCCCACTGGAACGGTATTAATTACGTAAATAATTAATAATATTTTCATGCATACGAAAAAGCACCGAATTTGTGATTTGATATTATTCCCGGGGATGTTGTCACGACCCTAGTTCATTTCGATGTAAGCTCATAGTACCTTCAAATCAACTCGCGAACAATCATTTTCAAAATTTTCACACTGTACTGTATCTCCATCCAAAAAAAACTAAAAAAAAAAACTCATAATGAATCGAAAAATGATCTCCTACGTAACCACGCTGATCAACGAAAGCGGCATCAAAGTATCCAAAGAAGACAGTGACAGCTTTAAAATCTGGCGTTTAGTCATCTCAGCTATTTTCCTACTCTCTGGAGGTCTTTCAACCGGCATGTTTGCGATCCTAAACTACGGCGATTTTTACAAATTCATCAGCCCCGTACCGTGCACTGCCGCCATCATAATCTCTACCTGCGGTACCCTCACCGTATACGCCAATCGTAAAAAAATCAGCGACATGGTCTACGCGATGGACACAAACCTGTACACTTACCCGGACGAAGACCAGCTGAACATGCGATATTCTTGGTACCTGGAAGAAGATCAAATCACCAGGTTACTAACGGTTGCGCTGTGCTTCGAAGTACTCTCCGTGCTCGTCGTATTATTACCCATTTTCGGCGAATTCATCGTATATCATAGGATCAGCACGTTTGTCTACCCGGCCTGGGTGCCTTGGCAAAACGACAACCTGCAGTCTGAACTGATCATCTCGGCGATGCAAATCATACAGTCGTTCTGCGGTATGTGGTTTTATCACATTATCGTAGTGTCCACTTCTTTGATGGTTTTCGAGTTTCTCAGGCAGTACGAGAGGCTTATTACAGCTTGCGTATCGCTCAAAAGACGAACTGAATTGCACGGCCAGAAATCGCCCACGTATGATCGTCTGATGCGTGAAAATATCGTACATTGTATTAAACATCATCAAATACTATATAAGTTGGTTCTAGAATATTTTTAAAAAATAATATCTTAGGGAAGGCTTACTCGAATGAGCTGATTTCATGTTTGCGTAGGAATTTCCAAACCGTCAGAAAATGGTTTTCGGTGTTTTACTCGTGTGAACTGGCCGTCTGCATGGTGTCTTTCGCTTTCGTACTGTACGTTTTGATCAATGTAGGTACCTCCGTCGTCAGTCGTTCCGGTCAAGCTCTCCACAGAGTGGTTTTAAAAAATTCTTTCGTGTTGCAGGCGCCCAGTTTGGCCAAAGTGACGAATTTCCTCGCAGTTACCGTCATCATAAATATGAACTTCTTGAGCAGGTGTTTTGCTGGAGAAATATTCGCCAATTTAGTAAGATAACAAATTAAAATATTCGATAGGGCGTTCGATTTGAGTATTTGACTTCATAGACGAGTCGAATTCAGGAACATATTGTGATTTTAGGACGTCTGGGACCGTCAAAAGGGGTGTTTTTTACTCTAGATCCTCAAATATGGCAGGGGATCACGTCAAAGTAACTCTCAAACAGCACAATATTTAGTACTCCAATTCATTCTACGTATGTACCCATCTACCCAAGGACGTATTCCTAATTTCTCAAGTCGATGTAATTGTGTATGATCTGTAATCACGGACCTAAAATGGAAAAAACCACTTTTGGCGGTCGAATCTGTTGGGAGAATAATGGGAAAAATCATCGTCATTTTCGGATTCAGCATGAAATTTCAACCCCTTTTAGTACGTCACACGTCGATGACGTCACACGACTAATTTTGAAACAGATATTTGAGGCATTTCATTTTTTAAGATGACGTCACGAATTTTAACTCATCCCTTCGAACTGATGTGACAAAGTACATTTGAGGGGTCGGCTGGAAAAGGGGCGTTAGTAAAAAAACATAGTTTTTAGAAAACGCAGTTGAAGCTATTCACTCGGTTTTATTTAAGTGAAAATACATTCAAATGAAAACTTCAACAATTGAAGTTTTCACTTAAATGTATTTTTACTTGAATAAAACCGAGTGAATAGCTTCAATTGCGTTTTCTAAAAACTATGTTTTTTTGCTAACGCCCCTTTTCCAGCCGCCCCTTCATTTTCATACAGGTTTAATGGGGGAATCATGTACATATGTATATTTCATGATTTTTCAATTTTTATGACGAAACCATTAGATTTACAGAAAATTTGAAGAGGACTTACCAGAAAGAGAATGAAAAATTCTATTGGGTGAAATGTAAAGAATGAAAAAAATCGTAATAAAAGCAGTGTTTTTTGAAAATTTTCATTCTTCAGTAATAGATTTCACAAAGTTTTTCTTTTTTTTTGGCAAAAGTACGAGGTTTACAAAAATTTTGAAGAGAACTCAATTTAAAGAGAATAAAAAATGCCATCTAACGAAATATAGATTATAATTTTTTGTTTTTTTTTTGCGTGAAAAAACCTGTACATTGAGAATTTTTCACTTTGTAAACTGTACTTTTTCGATCTTTTTTTCTTTTTCTTACTCAACAGATAGGATTTTTTATTCTTTTCAAATTAAGTTCTCTTCAAAATTTTCATAAACCTCATACTTTTGGCTAAAGAAAAAAAAATCTTCACACATTCCATTACTGAAGAACAAAAATTTTCAAAAAATGTGGTTTTCACGACAATTCTTTTCATTTTTTTTATTTCACCCGATAGAATTTTTCATTTTCTTTCTGGTAAGTTCTCTTCAAATTTTTTGTAAATCTAATAGTTTCGCCAAAAAAAAATGAAAAATCATTATATAAATAATTATGCATGCTTTCCCTTTCGTTTGCACACCAGTTCGAGTGATAAGAAATGATGACGTCAAAATGAAAGGCCCTATACTTACACTGTCACAAAAGAATGACGTCATCGAATTGCAACAAACAAAAGACACGATCGTAATCGTATCAATTGAAAAACAGTCGTCTGCATTTCAATCAACTGAGTCATGTTTTCGTCACCTAGTGAGCATTTTATCGCACCTTTCAAGCGCTACACACAGACTCAGGGTTTTCCAAATCGATTTACCTCCCATACAATTTGAATACTAAATACAGTACATTGGAATTCAATGAAAAAAAGAAACGCCGCAAGATTTATTTCATCAAACACATGATAAATGAACGCCCTACGTAACATTGGGCAAATAATTTACGCTACTTTTATCCTCACCATACGATGATTCTCTCGGGCAGAATGACAACCTGGCCTACGCTCTATTCTCTGAAGTGGACTGGTGCGAATTCAGCAGAGATAATCAACGATTGCTGGTCATATTTCACAGAATGGCTTGCCGACCACATCGCTTATTCGGTCTGGGAATATTCGAGGCAACTCGCAGAACATTCGCGCAGATAATCAGGTCGACGTATTCTTCGTTCAATTTACTAAATATGATGCTGAAGAAACGTGGCTGATTTTCGACGTATTTACAAACGTAAAATAATTGATATCGAGGTAATAAAATATGTACAAAGTTACGATTCTATACGTAGTATCGTGTTATTTCTTAGAATTAGTTTTTTGCATTTTTTCTCTACGTTTTTTAACATGTTTCTTAATTTTGGTTTTTCGTTTTTCTGCTTTCTGATCTTTGATGTCTTTTTTTCGTTGCTGAATGATGAAAAAAAAGAAAAGAAAAAATCCAATCTTTTTCCCAGTTAAGTAAAACATATCTCATTAAATTGTCTTACTTTTTTCTCTTCGACGGTTTCATTTCTAGGCCTGGCTGAATTGATAAATTTACTACCTTCGGGTTCTTCGTTTTCGTCTACTTCGGATTCGGATCCACTTTCCGAACCGCATTCACTGGCAGACGAGTTCAATAACGCGGGTACACTTTGAGGACCAGACAAATCTTCTTTTAATCCGACGATTTTTTGGTAAATTAAATTATCGCTGTTGCCTGATTTTACTAAGTTGATATCTCGTTCGAAATCAACCACCTACAAAGAACAAGGACGAGTTTATCGATGGATCTGAATTCAACGACTGATTCGGCGGTCTAAAAAGTGTACACAAACCTCGGTTAGAGATTTAGGAATATAAGCTTTCTTGAAAACTTCTTCTTCTATTTGTTGCTCTGCTGAGAGTGGTTCGGTATTGCGCAGCTTTTCCGATATTCTATCGAGATATTCTTCCATGTTGGATTCGTTGATGGTGGCATCAGTTATGAAATCAAATAGCTCTTTGACAGACATCGTGGCTACTCCTTTCTTAGAGAAGAAATCTGAAAAATGGATGGATTAGCTTTTGTCATCGAGTAAACAGGTAGATGAGGAAATGATCGAATACCTGAAATGTTGGTGCAGTCCTTTCGTAAAAATTCTAGAGCGTGAGGATGTTCGTGTTCTACCGATTGAGATACGTCGATAATGTAAACAGTTTTTTTATGGTATCTGCGAAAGAAAAAATAAAATCAACGACGTGATCTATCGAATACAGCAACTACAGTAAAATAATAATCAACTTACAGAATATTAAATTCGCTCAAATCGGCGTGAACTAGTTTACAAACGTTATACATTTTCCACATAATAACAGCGCAATCTCTGTACAACTGGCAAGCTTCGGAATCCGTGATCTCGGCATCCTTCAAAAGAAAATGAAATTAAAATCATCGCACTTCGATTACGATTTAATTTGAAATTTACCTTAAGCTTAGGAGCAGGCCATCCGTCTTCGCCGATAAAATCCATAAGCAAAACGTGCGACTTGAGAACCTTAGGTTCGGGCACTGGTAATCCGGCATTATGCATTCGAGACAAATTTCTCAATTCTTTTTCCGCCCAAAGACGAACCATCTTACGAGGATTACTGCGGCAATACCCGTGACGAAATCTGAATTCACCGGTCACGTACCTGTCTCGATCTTTAAAGATTAAAATAGAAGTTTTGTACACTTTAATGGCTATATCTTTGCCATTTTCGTAGAAGTGGCCGGATGTGGCGTGATATACGTTGGCTTCTTTTCCGGTAGATATACAGCCGTTCACTTCCGATATTAAACCTCGATTGATCATTTTAAATATAATTACGCGAGTTCTAGGGTCCATTACTTGCTCTACTGTAGCCCTGTCTTGTTTATCTTTTCTACGAAATCTGCAATGCGAAATAATATAGTAGATGGAATTATTTTTAACGACAGTGCACCGGTTAAGATGATATTTCGTACCTGGCAGCTTCAAATCTACGATTCGATTCGATCAAATGATTAGCTACATTGACTGGTAACTTGGGACCTTCGTATTCCTCTACGTTGATTTTATGCATAAAACGTTTCAGCACTTTTTCCGCTGGTTGGTAATTAGTCAACTTGTTACTTTCGGATTGATTATTGGTGGCCATATGTTTAGAATTCACCTTGTGTATTTGGTAATTGGTTTTATTATTGTGAGCTGCAAGATTCACCGGAATTAGATAACGTTCGACAGTCGGCGAACTTCAGATAAAAAAAAATAATTTTTACCAATTACAAAATCATCGTCGTCGTCGTAATCACTGTCGACATCATCGTAATAATATTCGTTTTCATCATCGTAATTATCTTCTGGGTTTTCGGTACCATTTTCAACATTAGAATGGTCTTTTTCATCAGCTTTCAATGCGGTTGTTTTCGGGTCAAAACCTGCTTGATCTACAGCGGTGTTTCCAACACAGTTGGCATACGTTTTGATCGCTTTCAAAGGTACTGTTTCTGGAACACTGTAACAAACGATCGAATGAAATTTTACTGCATTAAAATGAAATCAAAAATATATACATACGTTTCTTCGACGGCATCGTCGAATTGGCCTTCCACGACTCCAAAAATCATCTTTCTACGTTCCACGAATAGGATTGAAAAATAAAACCGCTAGGTTAGTTGAATAACACGCACATCGTGTCTCATTCAATGAGCTTAAAAATTGAATTAAAAGAATTTACCAAGAATCTTACAGTGATTATTCATTCATATTATAATATTTTACGATTACGAAGTACCGCAAAACCGAACCGCAGGTAGAAGGTAGAACCATGGGACCATGGGTAGGACATGAGTAGGACCGAGAACCATCCGAGAACGCAGAAATTTTTGATAATTTTTGATCATGACAACCTTTGATGACAACGGACAACGCACGTGTGAATCAAAGCCATAAACACTAGAGAAAAAGCCAAGTATTTTTCGAAAAAATTTTGAAAGTTCTCCTATTAGTTAGTTTTTATATCGCTAGTATCGTTAGTGGCGGAACGTGGAAGTGATCATAATTATATTTTGTCCAATTTTGTTAGAACTAACTAGAACTAAAACCTAAACCTACATCTGAGAGAATGACTGTTGAGTTGAATAGACAACTAGATAAAGATGATCGAGCTTCACAAAAATAGTAACGTTGAATTTTATCTCATGCAGTAAGTTCTTTTCTGTCTTCTCTATTCTCATTCTCTACCAAGTACTATGTACCAAGACCAACTAGTTTGATTCAGGATAAAATGATAAACAAATATATGGAAAAACGCGTATATTGTTCGGTTGATAATAATCAACAAAATGAATTCGATTTTTTTGGTTTAAAAAAAGAGACAATTAATTCTGAAACAAAAAGAAAAATACATAGCACGAGCGTATTAAAAAGTATACAAGAATAACAAATATGACATAAATGGAACATAGTATTGCTAAATTTGTAGTTAATTCACCCACACCAGGCTAAAGCATCGTTTTTTAAAAAGTAAAACCCTCATTATCACCACAAAAATCTTCAACCGTTTAAAATGAAAAAGTGGGAAATTCATATTAAGGGGACGGGGGACAGACTCAGGTATCGGATTATCGTTACGAGGATATCGATATAATTATTAATAAAACATTCACAACAGAAAAAAAGAAGAATACAAAATAAAAGAACAAAAAAAAAGAGGGGGCAAGTACGATAAAAAAGAGATGGGCAGGTAAGCAAGGACTTAATGCGTAGATCTTCTGGTTTCATGTTTGGGTTCTTCTCTAGCCAATGCGATTATTCTTAATACAAGCACAGCCAATACTTTATCCAGCGGGTCCATGAAACCGCGCTGCATCCACTTTGGAATGGTTGTTCTGGCATGAGAGAATCCTAGCTTCTGTAATATGTAATCAACTCCGTAAGGTTCGATGCTTTTACCACCCCAGGATAATAATCTGGAAAAAAATGAGGCGACATTTTGCAATCAGGATTGTTTCAGGGGTCAATGAGAACGGATATTGGAGCTTGGCTTACCTGACGGTAGGTTCGAGGTGCCAGGTTTTACACTGGAACGTACGCCAGTCTTTGGAATAGTGCTCTTCTATATCATCGCTGGTCGAATCGTGTTTACCATCGCTATGGCCGCCGTTTCCATTCGCTCTCTTTTTACTCGTCTCGGGAGGACTGGGACTGTAAGCTCTATGGTAACTTTGATTGGCAGCCTACGACAAGAGATGTGTAAATGACTAGGTGTTCGCTTTGGAATTCTAAAAAAAAAAAAATGGGTAGGTACTTACCACTCGTTCTTTCTCTCTCATGTACGAAGTAATCAAATCGTGAAGGAAGAAGAACGCTTCGGCGTCGACGGTTACGAATATATGATCTTCGAATTCGGTTATAAAACTACAATCTACGAGTGGTTTTTCGTCTACAATCACACAATTATTATTATTTTCTAGTCAACCAGGTCTCAATCAAGTAATGGATTTGATAAGTAAACGAACCACTTGTGTAAGGAAGAGTAACCGATTGCAAATGCTCAGTTTTGAGGTGTAACTGCAAAGAAGGCAAGGCAAAGATGACTTCGCGAGTATGGTTAATGTTTTCTTGAGGTTTCGGTGTTCGACATCTCACTCCATCTACGACTTCTTGCTTTTCCCGTTCCAGACTCGGGAATCGATCGACAGCTGCGCATAAATGAAAGTTTATCGAATGGAAAAACGGCCAACGTAGATATCCATTAGACAGACAGAACGCTTACCATCGATATCGCTACACGAGAACGCATAGTGGAACCATTCTTGAATAGTACGAAACTGCGGAGGGAACAGAACGTTGCGACTAACTCGACAGATGGTTGCCATACTATGATGTTGCGTGTACGTCTGCATACTCGGTGTCATACCCAAACTGAAGGTGAGCGTTTCCACGATATGCACGTCTTTTTCACACACTTCGGCTACGAGTACGAATCGGGTCAGTGCAATTTGCGCTAAACCGAACTCTTAAATGATTTCCACACAAACTTACGTTCCTTAGCTTCGACTTCTTGAGCTTCGGTAGCGAACGAGATACAAGGTTCTTTGAGCGAAAACAGAGCCCACGACTTTGACTTGAAATTGATACCGTGGAAACAAGCCAACGAGATGTTTGTGCCGTGTAAATCCATCGTGCCTCCGAGAACAGTGCCCCAAGCTGGTAGAGCGTGCTTCATCGTTGACAAATGCATATTAGCAACTTGAAAGAGGCCGGGTTGCCAATGCCTGTGATGCTGAGCGGACTCCGGAGCGATAGTTTTGGTAACTCCGCCTGTACAAGCGACGTTATAAGAAGATGGATCGAAATGGTGACGGTTATCACAGCGATAATTACTTTCGCTCAAGGTTGCGGTAACTTTTTTCTTCTGCGGCGGTCCTCGTTTTCTAAAGCTGCTCGTGCTAGGTCCAGCCGCCGAGTTGCTCTTCGACTTGGGACCGTCTTGCAGGCTGGAAAATACTCGTTTGCTCGACTTGAACTGCTGAGAGAAGAATTCCTCCAGTTTGTAGTACATTTTGATGAGATCGGCGGCCGTTGATTTGGATATCATGATTTGTAACTGGTCCCAGTTTAGGTCTCCGTGCATGAATACCATCGCTGGTCTGAAATCATGCGAGATATTTCGATTAGAAATCCGCTCAGTTGGTTAAGGCGGTGGTTGGATGAATTTGGGTACCTTTTCGTTGAATTTAGAACATCGCCCGAGGTCTTTCTGGTCACTACTTTCCATTCGTCTCGTAATGAAATGTTCAACGAGCTCACCCTCGACATGAGTATAGCAGTGCCCATGTAATCTAGTCGTAACTCCAAGGCGAACAGTTTGAGGCCGACGGTATGGTCTGGCTCTCGACCTGGGTCTTCGTGAATTGAAACTAAAACACAGAAATGAATTTAGAATCGAGGACGAGATTCGTTACGTCATTCTAAATATGTACGTGAAAATACTCACTAAACGTGTCGATTTTACTAAGCTCGATGGTACCACCGACGATACCTCCTTTTGCGTCCAAGCTCGACCCTCCAAATCCTAATCCGATAAATAAATTTTTATGCCCGGTGCTTCCAATGGACAGACGTCCCTCCGAATGGAACTCTTTAGTCAGCCATCTATCGATCAAACGATCAAATTCAGTTTACTCAGGTTCGAGCCAATTTTCAAAACTATGAAAAAGCTATGGTCATGGGTCACCTACGTCACGTTACCCATCACGTTTCCCATATTCATGTGAACATTTAAACGTTTGAAATTCACCGCGAACAAGACCAAAGTCTGCCAAGCTGTACTATTGGCCAATTTGTGAGGTTTGATACGATCTTCGGATATAGATTCGCGTTTCTTTTTACCTATTTTTGTGGGTAATAATAATTAAAAGAGTGTTTGAAGTTGGGAAATGATCTCTAGCTCACGGTACTACAACTAACCTTTATGATGGGACTTCTTTGATTCTTGTCTTTTGACTTTTTCTCGACTGGTTGAATTTTTTGCATTTTTATTATGGCCCCTTAGAATAAATAGAACGAAATTAGTCGACTTACGAACACTTGAACCAACTCGAGGAGTTCCCTCTGTATACCTTTCATCTTCCAGTCCACTCTCGTGGTCGAGTTCTTCACTGTGGTCAGGTCCAGACTCATCTTCACCGTCGCTGAACACCGGAGCTCTGGTCAAATCTCCCAGGAACAGTCTCCTGATGATGCTGCGCCGATACCAGGCTTTTGGAAAAGCCAATATCTCGGTCAACCTCCTCATATCGTACTTGAACGACGCCGATCCAATATCCACAATAGCTGTGCAATCAGAACAGGTCACAATCGATAAAGAATAAAGAAATGAGCACCTGAGAGCATTTATAGAGGATCATACTTGAGAATCTAATCGTAGCGTGACTTTGTTCGGTGCTTTTGCCAGTCGGAGTTTCAAAATTCATTTTGCGACTTCTGGATAAATGGAATTTAACGAATTCCACATTCACACTGAGCGAATCTTTTCGTTCACCGTCGGCCAAAGGCGACCATATGGTTTGAGCGTCTTTCAAAGCGGATCCAGTTTTCTTACCGCCATAGGGATGGAAAATGTAGAGCGAGAAGTCAGCCATAACTCCAGTTACGCTCAAACCTCCGACGGAAGCCGGCATACCGCAGTCTTGCTTTGATTCGTTTCTGAAAATGGATCAGTTTCAGAATAAAAATCCTAATTATACAAATTGCTCTTATAGACAACTCACTCGTTGAACGAGTCGGCTCTTTTGGACGAGAATACGATATCTAGAGAGGGTAACTTCAACATGCACTCGACCCTGGAGACGGGCAAACACGAGAAACGGAAGGTGGACGGTTGCATGTGGAAATAGACGATTACGTCGACCGGAAAAGAAGCATAGGCGTACTGGCCCGAGGTAATGTATCGGGCAAAAATATCGTCGTCCTCATCGCTATTCGATAATAAATTACTGGCTCCTGAGGTGAAAATTACACCACATTAGATCGATTCTTTTAATTAATTAATTAATTTTTTTTTTTTTATAGTCGAAGGTACTCACCGGTGGAATTGGTGAAGTGTAGCGGATTTCGTAAATTGGCAGGAATAGGCTCGAGGGTTTGTTCGAGGAATTCTAAAATATGCGGAGAGATTATCGTCTCTTCTGGGATACTTTGCAACGTCAGCCATGCGAATAGACTGGCTTTTTTGGCGTTCGTCTTTCGCACAATCATGCCGCTCGAGTCGACCGTGTAACAAGGCGATAGACTTCCATCGGGAATGATTTTTGATTCGTAGTGTACCTGGAACGAATTCCATGAATTTTTGAAAAGTTCAAAAATCTATACTTTTGATCAACTTTAAAAAATTGAAATACTACACCTTCACATCCAATCCAGGAATGTGGAAAACGGTCAGTTCGACCAACTGAGCCGGAGTCACTTGGTTCGGATTCAGTCTAAGTTTAGAGTAACTTGGTTGCTTTTCCTTATGAGATTTTCGACTTACGGAAGGACTCCCGGGGAACTCAAGGGTACCACCAGAACTACTACGATCTTTCTTCATTCTATTAATCCTGCAATTGACAATTTAAATTTCAGTTTATTTTTGAAGGAAAAAAAATACCAATAAATCCAAAGAAATAAATCCGCTCACAATTTCAACTCATCCTCTCTAGCCTGGTCTTTGGTATGAAGAACGCATTTGCCACTGTTAATGAACACCTTGACATCTAACTCGAAATCGATATTCGGTTCCTGTGGCTTCGAAAAGCTCGCATTGCCATTCTTCAGCTGTTCACGATTAGAGAGATCCTCCTGTAGAGTAGAGCTTTCTGGAGTCGACTGCACGTCTTCGCTAAGATTAGACACATCTTCAAGTTTATGATCAGACTCGTGTAACCAGTTCATCGGTTCTTTTTCGTCCATCGACAAGCTGAGATCGGAACTGGTACTTGGTAACGAGATTTGTCGACGAACGCTTCTCGATTCGCTGAATGTGACTCGAGGTAGCGTCGATAATTTCACTTCATCGCTCAATTGGCACGAGTCTTTCGAGTCTGTGCTGACGCTAAAAAATAAGGAGAAATTGATGGTCAAGCTTACGGATGATTTTCTTGATTATCATCGAATAATAATTCAACTCGTGTACTTTTCAAACTTGGGAGCTTGTTCTTTGGTCGGAGAAGACAAGACAAATGATTTAGACCGGTAAGTGCCTTTGGTTCCCAATCCAAATTTATCTTTGAGTTGGTATTTTCCTTTGACGCTTTGTCTTCTGAGCTTTTGGATCATATCTCTGTGAAAATTATTCGTTTTTTATTAGAAAAGTCTTTCGATAGGTATTTTCAAATTTTTTGATGATTTATTTTACCTTCTGAATCCTCTGAAAACCAACGTCTCCAGTTCGTGTAGTCGTTTAACTTCTTGTTCGATGGTACCTTGGGAAGCTCCGAGCGATCTAAGGTCGTTGATGATTTTCACTTGCTCGTACATTTCTTTTTCTAATAATTTCGAACGTTTTTTCGAATCCATTGATCCGTCGCTGACCAAAGGAGATAGAGTATCGTCCAGTGGTATATTTTTCGACGAATCTAAACTCTCCTGGGAAAGAATTAAATCGAATTTTGAGCAATATTCCAACTATTGGAAAGATTTTCGACTTGGTGGATGGTTTACCTGAGAATTATTAGTGTTGTCGTCTCCCTCGTCGCTGTCGTAGCACGCTGTCAGAGTTTCATCCTCTTGAACGCCGGTCAGCATGGTTAGAGTGTGTCCCAAAGCTGATAATTGTTTTCCAATGTTCACATCGAGGTGTATATCGACTCCTTCCATTTGCCATTGGACGTTTAAGAACCATTTTGGATTTTCTAAATAAAAATACGAAAGCAGAGTGAACGCAGGACGACGACAAAAATCAGAATTCGTTTTCAAATCGAATAATTACCACTTTCGGACTTCTGGGTGGTGGTTCGACTGCAGACTTCGTAGGTGCCTTCGGAGACGGAACAGAAATTCATGAGGACGCCGGCCAGCTCGTTATTTATGTCTGGTTTCCAGTCGTCCAAAGATGTTTCGAAGTCGTCGGCGAATCGCAGACACAGTCCGATGAACCGGCCTTTACTCACCAGAGATCCTGCACTGCAGGCTGAGATGCTGGTCGATTCCAACGTGATGACAACAGCTGAGCAGGAATCGTTTTCTGGCAGGAATGATCGGTTGAGACCCCAGGTAGTCTGTGAATAATATCTCGAGTCAGTAAAACATGAAAAAATTTGCTTTCAAGCCTGAAGGGGGAGAAGGTGTACCGGAGGAAGGGGATTTAGTGGAACGCAAATTCCCATATCTTCGACCGTCAATTGAAGGAACAGTATTCCGGAGCTAGACGAGCTGGTTAATCTTTCGAGAGTGATTCTTTCGTAAATCTGAAAAATTATCAAATGGATTTTATTCGAACTTGGCTTTGGAAATTTTTCAGGCAAGCAAGATCGCTACTGACTTGTTGAGTGGCACTGAGTACTTCGGAATTGAGAATAGATCTTTGCTCGTTCCAATATTCGTAGGCGTTTTTGTAATTCAACCAAACCAAGATGGCTTTATCGACAGCGATAGGTTGGATGTAAATTAACGGTCTGCGTAGAGTGATCAAAATCACCTCTTTGTCTTCGCCTTCGCCCACCATTTCTCCTTGGAATGCATTTCGAATTCCTGAAAAATATTTTGAAAATTATTAACAAATTTTCAGTCAAGTTTTCACACAAATTTGTTCTTTTTACTCCCTTTCCTTTCGAAAAAGTTCAATATGTACGATACTCGATCGCCATACCTATTCTAGTCTTGAAAAATGCGAATTGTTGAAATTCTGGATCAGCTTCTTCGAACAGTACGTTCTTGATGAGCTGGCCCAACGACAGGTTTACGTCGACTTGCGTCTTAACGAATATTTTTGCTGTTTCTGCAGGCTGTACGGAGGCTCCGGACACGTTCTGGACACGATTCGAAATCTGAAACTCGACCGAGCCGGTTTCCAAACGTACAGCGCAGTTGGTTGGTGTTGTAGCGGTGAGTTGAATACGCTGGGAAATGAATTTCTATTATTTGAACCGTTTGGGAATAAAAATGACGAATATTTTCAATCTTTGTACCTTGATTCGAACGACCAAAGAGAATAATATCCTTTTAACTGGCGTGTTGCTGGATTCTTCGTTGTCTTCGAGCCATATGGGGACTGGTTTCTCGCCACCGTATACTTTTTGAACGACTTCGTTCACTTCCTAAAAGTGAAAAATCATTTTAGACAATTTTTTTCTTTCTCTGAACGAGGCAAATATAAATTATGCACATATTTCGGATCTCACCTTCATGAAAACTTTCTGCACGAACATCAGGTGATTTAGTAGATCGGTGGTGAGAGATTGTTCGAAAGTACCGATATCTGCGATAGCGCTCAAATAATTGCCAGCTCTGAGGACAGCTCCGTCTGTAGAAAAGCATTGGCCTTCTTTTGGTTTAGCGCTGTCTTGAATGTATTCGGCGGATACGTGTACTTTTGGCAGTTCTATGCAAGCTTCCGATGGTAAGTTTGCCTCGGTGATTTCAACTTTGGTCGAGAACGATAGCGAGTGACGAGGTAGGTCTATCACAAACTTAGCTTTACTTCCGGTGAATCCGTTACTGGTCAGTTGGTCCATTTTGTATTGAGCTTGTAGGGATGGCAGTAAAGAGGCAGTTATGCTTAGACTCTGCCAATATGAGAAGCCAAATCGGTCACTGGATATATCTAGATCAGTTGAAAATGAACTCTGATCGAGGCACAACGACTTACTTGGATCA
Source organism: Paracoccus marginatus (assembly GCA_900065295.1). NCBI lineage: Eukaryota > Metazoa > Arthropoda > Insecta > Hemiptera > Pseudococcidae > Paracoccus > Paracoccus marginatus. The sequence goes on from FIZT01050831.1 coordinate 15,428, forward strand.
CAGCGGTGAAGTGCATGACCAAAGGTTGCAACAAAGGACTGCTATTAGCTTGGATGTGCGATTTGATGGACGTGTTTCCCTTACTCGATCTAACAGGCTGTCTAGGCGAAGGTTGAGGACCAATGTTTGTGTCCATTTCATCGATAGTTGTCCCACGACTCATGCGACTCGACGTTCGAGTAACTCTCAACTCTTGCAACGTCGAAGACAGTTGTTTCGTTCCACGAGTCATCATTCCATGCAGAGCAACCGGATGCTGAGGAATTTCTATGTTTATGGCTCCGACCGTGAGCAGAGCTGAATTTTTGTCCTTCGATCGGCGACTCATGCTCGAGTACAAGGCTTGTGATTTGCCAACGGTCACCTTGACGACGGTTCTGGAAATGAAATCATTACGAATGAGACTTGTGTCGCAAGCTAAGTCTAGCGTCGAGTTCAACTTACTGTTGGTTCGGTGCTACTCCTTCCAGCAGTACGATCATTGTTCGGCCTACTTGACCGGTTACCGAGTACTCTAGGCTTATTGGACGGATTTTTTTGCGGCAGGTGAGACTTGAATGGAGGTTGGTAATCTCGGCTTCGAGTTTTAGTCCGCTCAAAGTGGCCAGCAGTTTTGTACGGTGGATTCTGGCGACGGCGAATATAATCAGACGAGTTTTTTCTTCGCGAATTAAATCTGAAAATGAAATCAAATTTACCATGATTGTTTTTCTTTACGTCAAAAAATTGGAAAATTTTCTTACTGTGGTGTTGAGGGAGAGGAGTAGTCGAAGCTGCGTCTACTTTTTCGGCATCGTCGCTGGATTTCGACTCGATCAACGTGTCGTATTTACGCGTACCTTTGATCCCATCCGAAACGTCACCACCACCCATTGAAATTCTATCGAAAAAGGAATCGAATTATTCGTCGACAAATTCACCCAATTCCGAAGAGACTTCGGTTCGTCAAAAAATTACCTATGATTGACGGTCTTCGTCTCGGGCATCGTTGCGTACAAATCCAAAAGATAATACACGGTTTTCCAGCATTTCGGAATTGAACTGGTAACATTGACGGATTCTTCTTTGATTTGCGAGACTTTATCGTCAGATATGGAGGAAAATCTGCTGCGATTATTCGAAGGTCCGTCTCCCAAATTCATGTACCCTTTGACACTCCTGCTGGTTGATCTGAGACGCTGTGCCAGCGTCTGATGGCGGGTCGATCTGACCGAAGACGAAGGCGATAGCACGGCTTTGTGTTCGTTCAACGAGTAAGGATATATTGGCGGTTTACCATCTGTGTGGGTGGGCATGGACATAGATGTTTGGATATTTTGAAGATCGACTGCTGGAAATGAATTCGAATTGATTTCTTGTCTCGGGTAAAAGTTAAATTTTTCAATTTTTCGAACCTACCCGGAGGTGGAGGCATTTTTGGAGGTGGTACCTTCATCTCTAGAGGAGGTTCTTGCTCTTTAAGCTCGGATTGGGTGTTCTTAACGTTCTGGTACATGTTGGTGATTTGATGTAGCAACCGAAGCAAAGGCATATTGACCTGGAAAAAGGACATGAAAAAAGGATAAGAAAAAGGCTTAAATTTAGAAATAGGAAGCTTCACTTTTAAGGAACTCGCCTGTTGAGAAATGTAGTGCGCAGAAACGCTGACATTTAGGGCAGTATTTGAGTGCTTCTTCAGCTGGCCTCGAGACACATACAACATATTGCGACGCTGCCGGCTCAAATCTTCCACAACGGTCATATCGGCAACTCGTCTCACGTCACATTCCAAATTCACGCGTTCGCATAAGAAGGCCGGTATTTCGGAGGGCATTTCCAACGAACATTTTTCTAAACCAAAACATACCATTATAATTCTAGAATTTTTTACGGAAAAAAAATTAAAAATTTACCCTGGAATTTGGATCCTTTAGTTTGAGTCTTTCCAGGTCTTGGCTTTTTATTGGAATCCGTATCGAAACTACCTTTACCGAGCTCGCTGACCACAATGTCGATTCTCATCGACTCCATGCCTCCAACCAGAGTCAAATTTGACCCCCACGAATCGAGCGACGTCACCGCATTGGTATTTCCAGCTGTGGAAATATAACTTTGAATAAATCCTCGTTATTTTCTGCGTCACCTTTTGGAAAATCTCAACTTACATCCAGTACTCGTGATCATCTGCTGAGGCATAACTCCCAAACTAGACAATAACGGCTCGAAGATCAAATGAGCGTCGAGCAATCGCAAAGAATCATGCATCGGATACAAGCTATACCCAGCAGCAGCCAAAAGAGTATAATCGGGATTATTTAGCGACATTCCCGAATTCACGACGGGTATCTCTTCTTTGGGCAAATCCCAGAATGTGCTTTTGGCCACTTTCGACTCGGTTATTTTACAGTCGGCGTCTTCGAAACCTTGCTTCGCCATCCATGTGTATAAATCCTCGCCTTGGCCCGATTTACTCAAGCCAGTCACTCCGGATCCGGAATTAGATACGAAGTACGAGACCATAGGAGGTGATACGTTCTGCCCGTCCAAACTACCGGCCGAGTTCTGCATCATGGTATCTCCTACAGCTCCCGAACAAAGGCTGTGGACTGATCCACACGAATGAAGAATGTAATTCGAATTCGCCGCAGTTGTGTCAGCTTTCTTCGTGCCTGAAACATCGCAAAAAACCCATTTGAATATTTAACACGAAAATGTGGACAATGAGAATGGTCTGGAGTTCAATTACCTGATTGGTTTTTCTCTGTCGATGCTGTATCAGTTCTCTGCATGAACTGATGCTGAGGCGAGTACGTCACCGAGCCACTGGCGATGGGGAATATAACGCTGGCTCTAGATGACGATAATTGCTGAGTTGGCAATAATGATTTCTTCTTCCTTCGCGGTGGTACTCCCGGCTATTTGGAAACAAATCACGTATTAGCGATCTGAGAAATTTATTTCTGAGATTATTTTTTTCCAAGGCACTTTACCTTATTTGCACCAGCATTCTGGCCACTAGATCCAGGCGATGTAGGAGAACTATGCATAGTCTGAGGTAAATCGGTGATATTAGCCGAAAGAGCAGAAATATTTGGAGGCTGAGAAGCGCTCCCAACGTTGGTGGCATTCTTAGCATCCGATTTGCCCGCTGACGAAGACCCTGGTGCTGCAAAAATAATCGATAAAGTCGTATTAGCGAACACGTTGGAAAATATTCTATTTATACAGCGAGTTCGGTTGATTTTAGGAAGACTAACGCTGGAAAATTCCCTTCAGTTGATCATATAATCGAACAGAAGTACATGATTTTGCGAAGAGAAAATTCAGTGTGACCAGTGGATTTTTCTCACTTACAAAAGAGAATTTTCGCGCTTACATTTCTCAAATAAACAGAACACACGGTGTAATAAAATTACAAAGTGAACGAATATGAAAAGCTAATTATGATATGACTGATTGGCGACATATTAAGCTCAGATTTGCACGACTAAGAAATTCAGAGCACAAGAATTACAGACAGAGGACGCTACACAACTACGTAAGCTCGAATACACATGATTCTATGCATGATTGACAAGTATGTGAGCTACACTCGGATAAGCTTTGAGCACAAATCAAAGAGAAGGAGATATATGTATATGGGTAAGCGACACTCTACAATGACTCCGCGAGGTTTAAACTACACATCTACAGCTAAGGAAAGCAGTAAGTATAATACATTGAGAGGTGTAAAAATGGCAAAAGAAAAAATTCAATAGCTACAGGGTGTCTGCCCATTCCACGTAGCGCTATCAAACATTCTACGTATTCTCGAGTCTCAGACTAGAAATTTTTCGCAGACACCCTCACATGGACGATATGTAATGCGTACCGTATTTATTGGACGGGGCTTTGAGTACTTTACGTAATGAAGTGGGAGTGACGCCAATACTGGGATTAAGTAACATGGCGCATTCGTCGGTAACTTCGCATTCTTCGCAGGACACGTCGGCTTCTCCGTCGCCTTCACCGTCACCGTCTCCTTCATCGGTAAGCGCAGCGTTTTCCTGCAGGGCAAGCAATACGTATTCCAAAACCGTATACCCACATGTACATACACATAGACCATAACCGAGAATTTAAAGCGAATGTTGTGTAAATTTTATAGCTATTTGTTTCGTCGGAAATCACAGAGATAAGGGTGATGTCCATTTAAGGCGTCGATTTCTGGGCGAAGAAACTCGTTCTGGCAGAATATCTTCGTTGAAATCGCGCTACATTCAAGCCAACATGGAACAAAATTAATGGTGGCAGATTTAGGAATAATGAAAACGTGAAAAAATTCTAATTTGTTATGAAAAAAACCGACTATATACGAATCTCAACGAAGACTGCCGGAAGTTGTTTAGAAAAAGTCGAATTTACTCGAGAGACGAAAATACACGAATTAGTACGATTATGAAATGAATGTCCCAAATAAAGCTTTCGATGATATTGAACTTTCATTAATGCATAAATTCTGCCACTAAATTCGCCACCATGAAGAAAGGAATTAATCGTACACCACGAAACCACGATACAATACCCGAAATGAGCTGGAATATTTATACAAACAATCAAAGCCGGTAAAATACATAATATGTACAAAAAGATGACAACCGATAGCGAGTGGTTTTCCCCTTCTAAGAAAGCGTTTCTCAGGTAACAATAATACAGGTACTGAGATACAGCTCGTAATAGTCGGACAGCTACACCGCAGCGAGTATGATCGATATAAAGGAGTAAATAGAAATTAAATTCTTACAAAAAACCACCGAGTCTTCGTAATCGGCAAACGTGTCGTGTATACAGTACTCGTAATGTAGCACCTACACATTGAAATATCAATTTATACACAAAAATAAAAATAAAAAAAAATAATCGATATTTGAAGGATGTTTTTTGTATCTTTCGGAACCCCCGCTACCCTCCTGTCGAATTGTAGGTACGTTGAGAACCAAATAGCTACAAAATAAACGTAATCGCGAGTAAGTGAGTTTCAATTCAATAACCTCTTCTGGATCTGGCACGGCGAATGTCACGTTCAGCGGCTTCACAGCGTGTCGCTTACTCTTGAAATTATGTTCTAGCAGCAGCGGCGTGTACAGGATGTTTTTCCATTGTCGGCTCAGCACGATAACTCCCTGCGAAATCAACATTTTTTCAATGCAAATAATCCGATGGCGCTTGTTCGAAAAAACAATTTTGCCCGTACCTGTCTCAATATGGATAAATGAGGCACGTCTTCTTTCAGGTATTCTTCGATATTCGGATTTAACAACGTGTACTTTCGTAAAATATTACACAACTGGCAAGATGGATCTTCTTGCAAGGTCTTAGCTAAAGGAGTAATACGTCCGTAACGGCTCTGAAAAAATATACGAGTCATAATTAAAGGAATTAAACGAAAACTCCGCCTCAAAAGACGTGATCAATTTTCTAAATACCTTGATAGGCATATGAAGACTTTGCACATCCAAAGCTTCAGCCATGAGACAGGTGATTACAGCGGTATTTCTACGATACAAACATCTCAACATGTGCACCACCCTGATGGCCAATCTATTGCTAGGATTCATCCAAGCATTAATAGCCGGAGACGCCGTACTTAACAAATTCCAATCCAAACTGAAATAAATCGAAACAGATTGCATGTAAAGGATCGAAAAGATAGCCGTAGTCGAATTATTCCACCAATTACCGAGTATAATCGATTTTTCTTGTAATTGGAGTACGAGGAGGGGCAGCAAAGTTGAACCAAACCTGTTGAATTTCGATTATACAAGACGACGCGTTTCCATCGACAATTTTATTCAACGTACTGTTTCCACTGCAGGAAAATAATCAAAATATTAAAAATTTTCTAATCCAACGTTGATAATTTTCATCAATGTACAAACCTGTTATCATTTTTATCAGCCGAGCCACTCGTTGCTTTATCTTGTTGCTCTTTTTGAGAAGCCGACTCTGTTTCGCTAGCTGTTGCGTTAGTTCCTCCGACTGACGATTCGTTAGTTTCTGGAATAAAGCCAATTAGATTAATAAAACATGATTCGCTATTCCTTTCAACCGATTTTGGGGGGAAAATTCGATACCGTTGACGTGCTTCGCAGAAGCTTCCAATTCTTCTTTCGATCGAACAGAATCGGTGCAGTGGCCTTCGGAAGGAGGCACAGGCGATGAACTTTTACCCTCGGCTTCTTTCTCATTTGGCTGTTCTTCGTCTTTTTCGAATTTAGAACGTTTCACGAGCTAAGGAAAGGCAAAATGAGAATTTCTTCGCGATTTCTTAAAGCGTAAGAAATATTTCAAAATGTACCTACCTTGAATGATACTCCTTCGAATCCACATTCCATCATAATGAATCCCATTTTATCTTCGGTCAATGTGGTCAGATCATCGGGTAAAGCGCTCAACTACGAAAAGAATATAATTAGAGTGAATTTCAGCACTTGGCTGTGGCTCATTTTCGAACAATACTCACCGTAGTATTATTATCGGTCAACAAACTATCAGTGATCGTATTCGATGGCGATCCAGAAGACTTCGAGCAGGTGGTAAACAGAACTTTGGACGAATACGTTGGAATTGCTGTGATCACAGCGTCCTTCAAAAGTGAACATTCATTTCTCAGTCTTCTCAGTTGAGTGTGAATTTTACCTAAACAGAGAATACCATATTTTTAGCCATCATTTCTACGTGTGTATTGGTTTTTATTCAGATATTTTCACTTACTAATATTGAAAGTAATAACAGTCTCCTGTTCTTGTTTCTCAGACGTCTCAATGTAAACAGGCTCCCCTCGAATATTATCTTTACCAGGAGTAGTGGTAAAATGCAACCCTAACAGCAGAGCTTTACCGGCGGCTCGACTCAAAACACCTTTTTTCTGACCACTTGGCGTGACCGTAGGTCGATGGAATGTTTGTACAACTTCTCTAGCCTGCAATACGACTCGTTATTACATTTCGATGGAACCGCAGCTGAGATATTCGATTCGTAAATCACCTGTTTGCCGTAATGAAACCGAGCTGTGACTTCATCTATGCAAATAGCCAACAAAGAAACGCACGTCAAGTCTCTCAAATTATCCAGAGCCGAAAACGAGATCACTTCTTCAACGATGGACGCTTGAAGTACCGATACATTGACCTGGAACGAAATTGAAACCTCATAGAAGGTGATTTCAATAACGTTAGATTGATTATGGAGGTGCTTACTTTAGGCAGAATAACGGTTCCTTGTATTTGAGACGCGATGAATTCTTCGTAAACGCTGTACGGTTCGTGCGTATCCGAAGCGGCCTCTTTTGACATATTTTTCACCCTTTCAACGGTGCTCCTTTTACTTCCGCCGCCTTGCAGCTGACTCAGATATTTGTCTTTTTTCAAAACGTTGGCTGATTCCACTTTACCGATGCACGACATCTGGAGGTGGTTTAGAACGGTGATTGGATGCAATATACTCAAGGTGGGAGTCAAAGCGTCGACAAATCTGCAAATTTATAAACATAATTCAGTTCGTAACGCCGCTGAAGTGAGTGAATGCTGGTTACAAGTCGTAATTGCGACGTTACCTTTGTAAAGATTCTAATATTAGTGGCGTCACCATAATATCGACGTCTCCTTTCATCTTAATAATGACCGTAGTTCTGGTGCCACTTTCATTTCTCAAAGATAGCAGCTCTTCTTGCGAAACTGTACAGAATAAAGGTCAAATTTTAGAGTGAATTTTACAATTTAAAGATGGCTCGACGTTACTTACTGAATTCAAAATCTTCATTCATGCTTGTAATAAAGTCTGGTTGATTTTTATCCCAAGGATACGAATGCTCTGACATTCTACCATAATTAGGAGCCGGGCTCGAGTCACAGTGCAATCTTCGGACCATTTTCAACGAAGTGAAGCCTTCCGTGAGTTGGTCGAATCTCGGCAAATACTTACTCCCTGAAATGATCAAGGTCATTACTTCGTTTTCAACGTTCGATTTTTTTTCTCCAACTTACCAATGAAAGCTAGTCGACCATCGCTGGATCTTTGAAAGAATGGTACTGTGAACACGTCCGAATGAGGTGGTAACGATACTTGGGACCAATTTGTGCACCCAACCTGGAACAAAGTTACGTACATTTAGAGATGAACTCTGGTACTCAGTGGAGGATCCAAAGGAAGCCGCAGCTTACTTGCGAAAGGTGATTTATGTAAGTGGACATCAAAAGAGGCGAATCGACGATTGGTTTGTTCACTTGCATATGAAGATTAACCAAGGTCAGGTCTTCCTGAGACGATACAGCTGATATAAACGATGTACTCGATACCGAATGAGAATCAGACGAATCTAGGAGTAAAGCCGAGGCTGAAGTTTGGACCAGTGTGTCGTCATCGTCGACACTACAGCTTTTCGGCTTTGGACTTTCGTTACGATAGGGCCAAGATGCCGGCGCTTCGATCAGATGCTTTTGCAGATGCTCCAAGCTTCCGATTAGTGATCTCTCGTCTTCGGCTACGGGAGTTGTCTGTGCGACAAATTCCAATTAAAAGACGAAAAAATCTAAAAAGTGTTGCAAAACTATAATCGACTCACTTGATCGTAATAACTACGAGAGAAGTAACCGCCGCTACGATGGTCCGGCGTATGGATCTCGTTATCGCTGCGATGAACCGACAGTGACATTTTTATTTCGTTCAAATGACTCGAAGGTAAGACTTTATTTTTCTCGGGTAATATATTCAAATCGCTGCCGAATCGTTTGCTGAAAATTTACAAGAATTTTTAAACGTACAAATTCCACTGATTTGGAATGAGAAAAAAAATACTCATTTCGTACCATGGTAGAGTTCCCTCGTGCACATACGAACTGGACGAACTGATCACCGAATTCCTCAACGAAGAGCTACGACTATTCGGCGACTTCATCTCGGTCATATTACTGTCGATCGAGTTCCTATTATGGCTCAGTTCTTCCTCGGCCGAGAAAAACGTCTCTGAATGATTTTCACTCGACAGCGATACGGTCCGTTTGAAAATAAGTTCACCTCTCGGACTCGTCGGCTTAGTATCGGTCGATAACGAAACGAACGAATCGGAACCGTGAGTATGGCTCTGTAAAAATACAGGTAAATTAATCGTGACCGTTTCGACTCCAGTGTATGTCTCGGACTTACATCGTCTCTGTGATCAGAAGCGCTCGAATGGCCACCGTGGGTGTTGAAATAGTCGACAGATAGTTTGGAATCTGAGATGCTGCTTTTTGGAGTGGCTTCGCCGGTCTCTGGTACGCTGAGAATTGATCCTAGTGTGTTCAGACGCGAGTCTGAATCCAGTTTTGTGGGCGGAAATGCGCTCGTTGGACTAGAGTCTATCAATCTGGCGTATGGTACTTCTCTATTAATATGACTAGAGTTTGGAAGTCTGTAAAATACAACAACGCACAAGGCATGAGTGAAAATTAAGCAAAAATTATAGAAATATTTCTAAAAATTTCAATTGAAGATGATTTTTCAAAAGTTTTTAATCACCTGTTATTCACTGACGTATACGAGAATCTCCTCGGTAACGACATTTTCCCATCAAACTGCGGATTATGACTAGGAGTAAGGGAACTACCGGTGGTAGCCGTCGATTGACTATCGGTAACCGAATGCGAGCTGGCTACCACGTTATCGGCAGCGATCACATGATTGTCGCTTTCCGTCATCTAATTCAAAAAAACACATTCGCTCATCAATAAACCAATTCCAAACATCGATCTTTAATCACAACGAAACCGGTGTGATTACCTTAGATCGAACACTAGTCGACGACGGAACTCTATGTTCAGTCCACATGGGCACGGGCTGATCATGTATGGTCATGTCTAAAGCATTGTAGGGCGGCGTATGGAACACAAGTTGGGACTCGTGCAAAATACTCTGGCCAAATCCGGGGTCTTTGCCGCTATCATTGATTCTGAAAAAGGAATTCGAATTAGGAAACTCCACGATGAAGGATTATTAGCGAATTGAATTTCGTTTTTTGGATGTACCTGAACGCCACGATATTAATACCGTCTTGAACATCTTGCCTGGTCGGTTTGAAAAATCGTTGACCGTTACGATTACGTCCGAAGAAAACACATCCTCCGATACAGCCGCATCTTCCAGTTACCAGAAGTTTACTGTCGCTGGGCCATAAAAACCACAGCTTTTTATATCGTTCGTCGTGGGATTTTAAAAATCTACGAAAGCAAAGAACCATCAGAGTGAATTCGACAAGTAGAAAAGATCGTTGGTACGTACTTGTGCTGAACGAGATGCAAGTTCTTATCAGTACGGCAAAGGGAGGCAGCTGCTTCGAGAATTAGAGGTCCTAACGAGACGCTGCCCACTTCTAACCAGATATCGCTACCGTCAGCGTTCAATCTACGAAATAAATACCTCGAATAAATACATCACTAGTACCTGTACCATTTGTACGAACCCTTTTCACTCACCTGTGCTGTGACCGGCCACTGCAGGTGGTGTTTGTATTACTATTGCTCGCAGTACCAGTCCCATGTTGGTTACAGACTTGCGAATTGGCAGCCACCATGTGACGTACCCGTATTGCTGGTATTAAGGTAGTCACTCCACTTTTTACGTGATTGCCATGCAAATTACAAGTAGCAATACGGATAGGAGACGCCTAAAAAAAATCCAAAACGATATTCAAATCTTGACACTCTGCACTGTACTTTTTAGCCTTCGAATAAACCCACCCAAAGGTTCAAAGCGGTGTTCGATTCGACTAAATAAAAATCAATAGCGTCGATGGTGCATCTAGTCATTCTGTACTTGACATCGCTCGAAGACGGACACCGGTAAGTACCGTCAGGATCTGATTCCGGACACTGTTTCGGAGCAACTCCGTGCAAACATTCTTGAGGCAGCCTCGGAGGGCGTAGTTTGTTTTCGCTGTCGAACATTAACAGCACCAGCGTCTCTAATCCAACCACGACGTGGTACAGCTGTCAACAAAGAATCTTAATTCAAGTCAAGTTCTCTACTAATTTTTTCGAAAACCCAGTTCAGGTACCTGAGGAGAAGTCAATTTTGCGCTCAATTTGCCAATTTGTATTTCCAACATCCAAGCGTACTCTAACGTTTTCTGCTCTAACGTACGTCCTCGATCGCTGAACATACCATGGCCTCGGATTTGCAAGCCGGATAGCATCATGTGACCCTGATTCAAATGATTGTCTCGGTGCGGTCTACTCGATACTTTATCTGTGCTTATTAAAATAGCAGGCGAGAGTAAAACTTGCAGCTGCATCTCCTTATATTCGATTTTCATCTCGAAACCGAACCGTTCGAGGAGGATGATCGGGCATGGAGGATCCTTATCCATACAACTCTGCAATACGACAAAAACCCGGTCATTTTTTGAAAAAATTTCCGCGGATTCGCGACGAACGTATTTACTTTCATGAGGTGAGCTTGGATATCGTGCATTGTAATAGAAACGACGATATCTAAAGGTCTATAGAGTCTCGGATCGAATTCCTTCTTGGATAGTTCGTCGCCGGATGTAGAGCTAGAATCGGCGACGATGGTTGATGAAGAATTGGCGGTGGTGTTGGCCGATACTGTAGGTGGATCGTTCATATCAGTGAACGCTTGATCTTCGCCGAATATACTTTCCTAAAAAATCACATTGACGATTCAGATATCCAAGATTCAGGCGCAAAAGTATCAAAAATTGAACACTCACTTTTAAATGAACCAAATGTCTCAAGCATGTGCCGAAGAGAAACATGACAGATGGTCCGATTTCTAACTCTAAGCTTACTTTATCCGGTGTCAATGTGGAGGGATCGAATTTCTGATTGCCGTCCTGAAAATAAATTCAAGAGAACACCCCTAGTACGAGAGTCTTGGAGAGAAAAATTACAGAACAACGCCCACCACCAGACTCACTTTAGACCAATGCAACACAGAGGGATTTTTTCTTACTCCAGGCATCCTCATAGGAGATAAGAGGATCTCCTCTTTTTCAGGCGTTGTTATATCGGCTTGAGGGGGAGGTCCGAACGGAGGCATTGGATGGTAGGTGTAGTGAATACTCAGAGCTGCAATCGGTATTGACCAGAAGTCGATCCAACCATTGCTAAGGGAATACAATCACTTTAAAAATATTCGAATATTCGCCGCAGCGAAGAAAAAAGTTAGGAAATACCTTCGTTTACAAACGTTCCTCCATTTACGACCGTTGTCTTCTGGTCGAGGATGTAAAACGGTGCCATCTCTGGAGAGTAGCTTGGCATTTTTATCTAATGATAAGAGAATACCTCGGCTGGTGTATACCTCTGGAAGATGCATTGTCAAATCCACACTCTCACCCTGAAGGAAAGTAAATTGGTGAATTTTTAAATCATTTTTATTTTATTCGAATAAAAAATAATTACTTGAATCCAAAACCGAAGTGGAAGTGTTTGAGGTAGAAAATCGTCGAATGGGAGATCAAATGAGAAGTCGAACAAGTCTCCGCAAACCGCAATATGAGCTGCAGTTGGAAAAAAAAGTTGATAATTTGTAAAATATTTTCCATTTGATTAAAAAATGTGAAGCAAATTACCATTTTCTTGATTTTGAGAAGAACAATCGACCCAATTGTATTCGTTACTTTGAGTCAACAATTCGAATTCTTTCAAAAGCACCGTCAACTTCCACGTATACGGAATAAAATGCAAAAGATCGGGTTTCGATTTACTGGCCCAGTCGTTGATTAAATCTAAATTGCACACCGGATTCGTAAAGTTATTGCAGCAAATATATTAGATCGTTTCTATTAATACGAATCAGAAAGGCAACCTTCGAAAAAATCTTTATGAGCGTAAATAAACCAGCCGGTAGCTTTACAGCCGGTTAAATTCAATAACCATTCCTGATGCTCGTTCCATCGAATCGGATAATGACATCGAACCGTAAATTCCAAAGTTTCACTTTCGACCAAACTTCGAAACTGTGCGAAAATATTACGTAATTAGTTGAAAAAACAGCGGTTGAAATAATCGACCTGTCGTGTATGGTACCTGTAAACTAGTTGTTGCTTCTAAATGCAACAACTGACCGGTAATTTTGGTAATGTAGCCGTCTTTGTTGACAATCCATGGCATGGTTATTTCTAAATACGAACCAGGACCAACGTTTACGTGTACAGCATTCGTTTCCTGATGAAATCATTACAACTTATCGAATTACTGCCATAAATGATATCGTAAGATCGTATAACCTTGACATAATTACGAACCTTGTTTTTAGTAAATAATACGTCTATAGTGGACTCGTACAAGGTATTCAGTCGAATATCGAATGCTTGAACTTGTCTTTTTTCACCCGGTTGTGGAGGTTTGGTAACCTTGAGAAATTATTTCAAATTAAAAATCAATTCTTAACGATTGGTAATTTTTAGTACGGCGATTTATTTACTTCCAAATTTTGATAATCTTGAGGAAAGAAAAATTTAAACAGATGTTCACGTTGTCTATCTGCCCATGGACCGTAACTGAAATCTGTACCTTTGCCACACTAAGACAACAAATGAATCGATTAAATAATATACTTATTTATTGGAATATTGTTTACGTTCTTACTTTAATATCAATTCCCCAAATCGGTGGAGCAGATTCGACTATATCACCGTTGGCTAATCGTAACATTTCTGGCTCTTCAGGTACGACACCTACACAAGTTTCAACTGTATTGGCTGTTCTAAATTATTAAAACTTGCAATTTACAAGCTGTAAATTTTACCTGGTTCGTCCATGTAATAATATAACTCTATTTTATTCGAAGAAAAAACCACAAAGCCAGCCCCCATATATCTTGGGGGTTCATCTCCAATACCAGTATACTTAGGACTAGGAGCCAATATGACCTGCAAATTTATACATAATTATTTTAGAAAACATGTACGAAAAATAAATGTAAATTTTCTCTAATTACCTTGAAATTTTCTGCTTTGCACTTGACAAAATGCATGAAGTGATCTAATCGTGAAGCTGCTGGTTTCGTCGAATAAACACAATGAGCTTCTTCAACATTTATGGAAAGTGTGGTCGGTACTAGTCGATTACCGAATACAAAACGACCCTAGAAACAAAAACCATTCAAAAGTCCATCCACTTAATGAAATTTCTTCAATAACTTACCGAAGAAATATCGACTTTAATGACAGGTATCAAATCACGCCAACTTTTACCAATGGAAACTTGCTGTCGTTCTCTAGGATCATGAGTTTGTGCTTCTACATCACCGCTATTCACCAATTCCTCCCACGGAATAATAGAGGGCTCCAAGCCGAATGTTCGTTCTAGTTTACTGTACAATTCACACCTGTTATAGATGTGCAGTTCTAAACCGTTCAACATTACGGAAAGTCTGGTGTCTGAGTGAGATAAATCTAAAAAAAAAAGAAAAAATAAATTGTAATTTCGAATACAAATTTCATCGCGGTAATATTATAAATATATATATAGTTTTTTTTAACCTCAAACTCGTAACCTTTTTTATCGTTTACAGGCAAAGTC
>FIZT01050853.1:0-10709 GCA_900065295.1 Paracoccus marginatus
TGTGATACTTTTTCTATACAGGCTTCTCTCGTGCATAAAATGGAATGGACAAAATCGTTCATTTGCTGGCGCAATTACGGATATCTTTGCCTAAAGCTAACGGCGCAACTACCGGTATCTCTTTTTTGGCAGTGGGCGCGATTACACAAATCTCTGGCGCAATTGCGCAAATGCCAGGCATATGCACAATCGAGCGAGCATATCGCTCGATGAAGTAGGTATAGTAGGGTACGTACGTACGTACGTACGCGTGTAAGCAAACGAGTAGGTAAATAACTCAGTTGGAGGCAATGGGTATACTATCACTAGGCATAAATGTAAAATAATACGTAGATAGGATGATAATGCTTTCAATCTAGTTACAGACAAACGCCAGCTTTGGAACTTACTCACCATCGATGGGTGGAAAACAGAAGATGGTGCGATGCACATGCGATTGTGATTGCGGCTGCGTAGTCGAAACTAACGGCAAACGGACCAGCACCGTTGAATGGAGCAATGCATTCTGTTTCGTTTTATCGAATAGCGCGTTTCTCAGGTACGGAACGGAAGCCATTATATTGGTATCATCTTTCCTCGCGATCGAACCTTTCGAATTCGGCCGTATACGGTAAGTCGCATAAGTAAGTAAGTTATCTTGTCTAGTCTAGATAGATGCATGTTACCTCGTACATCACGTGGAGTAGATCGGTATACATGTATGATGTAGATACACAGTACATTACATACATATGTAGGTAGAGGTACTAGACCTACTGCCAATAATGTAATAAGTAGGTACGTATATAACGGGTACCTATACCTCAACTTACTTATATGTTGGTACGTAGGTATGCAATGCACCTAGACTAGACCTACTCTTTATTTTTAGGAATGCTGCGTACTTTTTTTGCCGGTTTTCTGAATCTCATCCAAGGCGGCAAACGTTAAAGACATCAGTTCTCTCGGACTTAAGGACAAATCGTACTGTTGTTCCAGACTTTGTTTCACTTCTAAACCACTGATAGAATCCATTCCTAGTTCGGGCAATGGCGAGTACATGCTAACGCTTTTCATATCTTTAATACCTATAAAGATAATTAGGTAGGTTAGGTATATAGGTACGTTGTATACGTAGGTACTTGTATAGCGATAGATTATGTAATATACATGCTATAATTGAGTAGTGGTAGTACTCAGCTACTCACTTACTCGCTGGTGCATTAGCCACTCACCTAAAATGTTGGCTACTGTTTGCAGCAAATCGCTCGCTTGTTTATCACTGCCGTAATTTTTATCGACCAAGATGAAACTGCTAACGATAGTTTCGGTTTGCTTTAAAAACACGTCCATCGTTTTCAAACAAGATCTGATTGGTTGCGCTTTAAAGCCGGCCGCATTACCTTCGGATTTCATTTTACTGGTATTAAATATCGGTTGTGCGTCAAGTAGGTAGGGCTAGGTATGTATTTTTCAGACGATACTTAGAGGTCTAATTATACAAATATGTACGTATTACCTACGAGTATTATATGCATGTACTTGTCATAGGTGATATATGTACGTATATACTTGTATACATATTAGATAGGTATCGAAAATTATGTATCCAGGCAAAGACCGTCGCGTCGCGTCGGTACTTACAAGTTTTTTCCATATCCATTCGCGTTATCATTCCGACGTCGCCGACGGCACCCCACTGTATTGCCAACGCAGGCAAACCTCGTTCTTTTCTTTTTTCGCATATTCTTTCGCAACACGCATTACCGAAACCGTAATTTGTTTGCGTCGCATTACCGTAACTGCACGAAAGCGAAGAAAATACGACGAAATGTTCCAACATCGGACACATCTTCGTGCTAAGTTCGTCCAGCAGTTGAGTGGCTACTTTTTTCGGGGCAGCCACCTTCTCGAAAGCGTCGACGTCTTGATTTTCCAACAGCCGATCGTCGATCACCTTCAAGGTTTTAACCGAGTAAAATTGTTGTTATAGGTATGTATGTACCCGACACCCGTGTGTTGTGTACATAAGTGTAAGTAAGTATGTATGTACACGCCTGTTGGTGTTTGTTAGACCTGGCGTGTAGTGTATACCTACCTACATAGTACGGTATGGTAAGTACTTACGGCGGCTAAATTGAAAATCGCATCAACCGGGCCGAGACTTTCAGCGTCGTGTAGTAAACGTCGAACGTGCTCCGCTTTGGATACATCGTCTGCTCGTACCTTTACCGTGACACCGTACGACTTCCACAGTTTTATACGTAACCTTTGATAACCGTCGGTTAGTCCTTTTCTCGAAGTTAACATTAGCGTTTTAGCGCCGCGCAGCACCAGCCAGTCAGCCAGCTCCATGCCCATTCCACCTAATCCGCCTGAAAGGAAAAATCTCAGACGTCATCTCGTTATCCAGTCCAAAGTACGAGTAAATTAGAAAATACGATACTAATTCGTTAGTGGGTATTAGGTAATCACTACACGGTTAGTAGTTACCTTTACCTACCGCAAATAATATAAACTTTTTCCGGATGACAGTTGAACCGTGGTATAGCGTCTTTTAATAGTAAAACTTTTGGCGGTGATGCAGCAACGGCATCGTCGCGTTCTTCTCGAATTTTCAGCAATACTTTTCCGATGTGTTTGCCAGTACTCATGAACCTTGATCGATGAATAGTAAACGAGAAACGTATAGGTAATTAGGTACCTAGATAGCTAGATACCAAGTTCATCTACGAGTAAATTTGTTATCACCTGAATGCCGATTCTAATTCTTCGGCTTTGAAAACTGTCCGAACTATCGGCTCGATCGAACCGGATTTCAATTCACGTTGAAAATTTCTTAAAATTTCATCCCTTATTGCAGGCTTCTCTTCGTGTATTTTATCGAGTAATACGCAATGAAAACTCACTCCGCGTAAAAATATATTCATTCCTGCGTGGTGGACAGAAAAATGTAAGTACGTACCTAACTACCTACCTATGTGGAAAGCAAGTGTTGCTTTTTTACTATACCTATCACGTCGATGGGGTACTTTACCTAGCGGACTATCTTTCAGCAAGTCAAATTTTCCAATTTCTAAAAATCGTCCACCTTTAGCTAAACATCGAACGGAAGCTATCAGTTTATCTCCAGCCAGCGAATTCAATACAACATCTACGCCTCGGCCTTTCGTTTCCGTCATCACCATTTGTTCGAAACTGCTATCCCGCGATCTTCCGATGTGACTTTCCCGTATCTAGATGGTAAAAGTGAATGTAAGTAACGAAAAGTTGAGGTAGTACCAGCTCGGTACCAACGTTGGTATGGTACCTACTAGCGGAAATTCGTTTCTAATAAACTCTCTTTTCTCAGCCGTTCCGACAGTTGTGAATATTTCGCATTCGTAAAACGTGGCTATGTTTATGGCTGCTTGTCCAACGCCACCAGCACCCGAATGAATGAGCACACTTTCGCCTCTTTTCAAGTTACCGTGTACAAAAAACGCCGCAATTGCCTAATTTCACGTGACATACGCATATTTATGAATGGGCATACTAGGTAATGCATAGATACCTCTACCAACTAGGTAAGTGTCGCTACCCATACCAATTACCATACCATGCCATGCCATGCCATGCCATGCCATAGCACGTAAAACGTAGGTAATACACTGCACCTATACAAACATATAGGTACCTACACGTGTATGTGTATTACTGCTCGCTTCACTTGTACTAACTACTAACCGTTAAATATGTTATAGGAACGGTTGCCGCTTCTTCCAGCGACCACTCGTTTGGTATTGGCCACAAAAATTTGTCGCATGCTTGTAACAAGGTGCATATGGCACCAGCTGGATGTATGCCCATGTAACGTTGTCCTTGACCGTCTATTCCGCTGAATTCGCATCCAATCAAGCATTCCTGCGACATATGAACGTCACACTAAATAAGTAGGTAGGTACCTAGCTATGTAAATGAATATGCATGTTTATATGTTATACTATGTACAATTGTAGATGATTCAGAAAGAATAACGGCGGCAGTGCGATGATGAAAAAATATGCTCAAGTTCACCACCGATGTCGAAGATCCCATACGGTACGACGCGTAAATTTTTAAAACGAACCGTAAAAAATCCCCGACAACGATCGTAACAAATGCGTCGTTGGCGTCGTTCTCATTTTACTGCGAGTGCGAGTAGTCTGATCTGTCGTTGTATTTGTAGTAGGTATGCCTTGTCACAAGCACTTGCGGTTGTTTCGAGGGTACATTATTTAGATCTAGGTACTGTACGCTCGCGTAGTTAGGCGTGGCATCATTGATAGGTACGGTGAAACTGAAATTTTCGTGTACCTGCGAAAGTCGATTCGGAGCGAACGATCCGTGCGACAGAACGCCAGTCGCCAGTAATACATCTTTGAAATTCAGCGCCGAATAACAAACGTGAATCACTGTGGTGTTAGAATACAAACGCTGCTGATCTTGATCTGTGCGACGACTGTGATTGGAGTATACAACTCTGTGAAAAAAATGAAGACAAATAACCTCGGAAATCGGTACAATGGAAAATCGACTTGAGGCAGAATTCAGTTCAGTCCAAATATGCAGTCGAGTCGAGTCGAGTAGGTACGTACTACGACTACCCATACATAATGTGGGTACTCAGTACTCACGCTGGAGATTTGGTCGCGTCGACGAGGCTCCTCCCTTCGTACCAATTCAACGTTCTCAGATCTCCGATAACGTCAACATTTGCGAACGCGTAACGAGTTTTTATTGGCGCAAGCGGTGCCATCGAAAAATGCGCGTAACATCCCCAACGCTGGTCTTTATACACGTTGACGAGTAAATTTTTCGACATCTGCTGTTGGTAAAACGGCTCTTCGAGCGAAAATGGAACAGTGTTATCATCCAGAACCAGGAAACACCTGAAAATTATGCTCGATGATCGACGAGGTTATCGTTGGCAAATTGGGAGCGTCATCGGCCATTACATGTACTCGTATACGTACTAGTATAGGTACCTACGATTACTGTAGAAGAACCAACCTTACGTTTCTGCAACAAATTTCTTTTGCGAGGCAGTTGAAAAACCCCAGTAAGCCGGTATAGGGGTCATCTTGGGCGTAAAGTACAATCTGTTTCTCTTCGTTTTTCACCGCTTCTTTCAGCTTATCCAACCACTCGAAAGTTGGCATTACTTTCAGGCAAACAGGCTTCAGTAATATCGAAATGTCCTAATACCAACACAATCGGTTATAGGCGCAGGCAGCTATATTGATCTATAGTCGTGCTTGCGGCCGCGACCCGCGCGCGTATGACACTTACGCGACGATAAACGATCAACTTTTCTCCGTTAAATCTATGTTCGCAACAGCGAGTAAAACCGTCGAGGTTGACTGAAGGTTGCAGCGACGACGTTGGCGAGTCTATTTTTGTAGAAGATTGTGTCATTGTTTCGCATCGAAAACGAATCATCAAGAACCCAAACTCGGTCAACTGTCTTACTCGGATCTAGAAAAGAAAAGAAAAAACGCCGCCTATTGAGAGCGCAAGTCTGAACAAGTGAACAACCCCTGTATGTGTATACCTATTACCTGCCTTTATGTAAGTAATATACCTATCTTTACATCTAAATTCTGCGTACCTGCAGCTGATCATCGTATTCTGCAATAAGTAGATTCGCTCCGACTGGCTGGTCAAATCGCTTTTGGTCATCGTCGATGGAAGTGAATTCCACGTGAAAGTCTTTCGTCAAATTTTCTTCTACGATTGACGTTGCGGCAGAAGCGGCGTCCGAATACCGAGCAACAATGGCGTTCACCTGAATATGTGGACAAGTAAGTACAATAAGTATATAGACAATGTACCTACATAGGTACATGTAGATACGTAGGTATATTCGGATGTATTTCGTAGGAGATGAAAATTTTACGCGATTAGCGAACCTGCATATGCGGATAATGATTGAGAGCTCGGCAAATATCCGTCGAATAATAATCGCGTTTCGAATAAGAACATTCGTATTCTAAAATTTTCACATTGCTCGAAAATACGCGTACATTTTCCCAAATCAATCGACCGTAGAAAGCGAATAGAACAGTTTTATCCAGTTCGTCCTGGTAATCAATAAGTAGGTATAATGCGTAATACGTATACTCGTACAATGCAACGTGCAAGAGTATCTACCTAACGTACCTTACCTATTTGCGTAGGTTAATGTCAGACACAGTAGGTATGAGTAAGAGCGAGTGAATAAAGTACCGTTGCGATAGATAAGTAGGTATAGATAGACATAATAGTAAAGTACTTACCTCATCAATTATCCTATTCCTATAATAGTGAGTACGCGACACTAACCTTGCAGTTCATGTAAGGAATGAACTTGTAAACGAGCAGCAGCGGATCCTTCTCTACCTTACGTCTAGCTATAACGTGGCCTTTTATACCACTGATTTGTACCCCCGCAGCTCGAATAATTTTTAGATTTTCGTCAACGTGCACGGGTACTCCTGTTGGGATGAAGCGCCCAAAAGTAATGTAGGTAGTAGGTACGAGTAGATTTTTACGAGTCTTGGTCTTTATTTTTTTTCTTCCATTACCAAAGCGATGTCTGTACTGTACATGCGATATGTGTACACTGTACAGTTATTTGTATAGTCTAATCGTAATCGTAGATCTACCTTTTTCGTGGTATTCGAGATTTTGTTGTAGGATGGCCTTATGTTTGTCGACGTCTATCACCAATTTATCAATGCCGGTCAGCAAGCACGGATACCGGGTGTCCGTTCGTAAAATGTAAGTTTGCGAGATTGTATCTAAAAACGTGATCCAGTTTTCATTCCATCTGACGCGAGCACGGCTGCCTACGAAATGTGAAAAAACGATTCTTTTCAGGTGGTACAGCGGTACAACTTTTTTGGTGAGTATAAGTAAATAGGTAGGTAGGTTCCATAGTGCCTAACGTACCGTCGAAATTGCTACGCAGCATTTGACGAAATAGATTTTTGTAATCGTATCCTCGAAGTTGGAATTCTTTGTAGATGTCTTCTCGATCGAGAGGCATGTCGTCGTCGTCGTCGTCGTCCTTTGCATCACCGCCGCTGTCCGTTGACAACTGCAGCGTTTCGCTTTCAACGTCGTCTGGCACGTACACTCTACCACTGAGCACCACTTGATTGCTTTCGACGATTTCAAAGTTACCGCTACCTTTTTGAATGTGCACTAGCACGCTGAGCGGCTCTGCGTGAGGTAAGTACCAAAGTACGTATACATATTACATAATACGTATATGTAATTACGTATCTAGTATAGGCGTCGTATACGAGTACGCTTGGCGATTCATCGTGCAGTTTTTACGCAAAATACTCGTGTAGGTAGGTAAGTTGGTATTAGGTACTTACTGTCACGATGCACGTTCACCATTCGTTGGAAACGTAATTTCTCGAACACAACAGAAGTTTCATTTAGCACCTTGCCGTACATTAACGGTATCGTTTCCCATACTGGTAACTATACACAGACAAGATTACGTAAAGGTATAGCATCGAAAACGCACACAGATGCGCAGTGGTGAGACGTCGAATAAGCGTTTTTCATAGGGGAGAACTTGTATAACTTACCAGATATATGAAACCGGGAACGATATGTCGTCCGTCGATTACGTGATCGAACATATAATCGAGTTGTTTCGTTTTTGCATTATAGGTGTATCTTCTCTCGCCGGGTATCATATCCTCTTTTTTGGAAAACACCACGTTCCAATCTCTGTCGTGTTGCCATCTAACGAGAGGCGCGATCATACGTGTTTCTTTACAGACTGGGTAATTCACCGACGGATACAAATTGTGAAATTTCAACGTTTCTCCGGACAGAAATAATCTACGCAGCAAATCGCGAACGAACGCAGGCACTAGGTAAATACGTACCTATACGGCTACAACGTGCGGCAGATGCCAGCGGCACTGGCACTGGCACTTACTTGGCGGCCGACTGCAAAAAAAATTGCAGGCTGTCCGGGCACCGTTTTACGCCCAACGCTATGTAAGTACGCTCGGGACCGCATGTTTGTTTTAATATGGCTCGCAGCAACGAATGCGACGATATCTCGATCACTATCGCATTTTGCGGTATCGCTCGAGTAGCTTCCTCAAAGAATACCGGACTCTTCATGTTATTTGTCATGTACATTGCCGAACAGTATTTTTCATCGTCGTTGCCGTCGTCGTTTCGCCTATTTCTGTTTGTATTTGTATTTGTATTTGTATTTGTATTTGTATTGGTGCTAAAAGACTCCAAGATGGATGACGTACTAATCCACTTTGCTGATCTCATGCAAGGTTTCGGTATCACCTGTATGTGTAGGTGACGAATTCAATAGGTATTTTGTAGATACAGAGATACTCACCGTAAAACGTCGCGCATGTACCTACATACCTACATACACACCTACATAAATACGAAACTAAGTACAGTGAGTACCCGTCACTTACTTTTTTCAAGTATTGCAAAAGTTTGGGCGTAACTGGTTCCACGTAGCGACTGTGAAATGCAATATTCGAGCTTTCTATTCGTTTTGCAAATATTTTCCTGCCTTGAAATTTATTAATCGCTTGTATTATATTTTCTACAGGGCCGGAAATCGTACAATTGCTGACACTATTTAGACAAGCGATGTCAAGTTCATCATCCTGTAACTGCGTTTTCAGCTCGTCGTAACCGAGACCTTCAAACGCACCGTAATGATTTTAAAAAGATAGGTTGATTATACAAAATAACGTAGATATGTAT
Source organism: Paracoccus marginatus (assembly GCA_900065295.1). Lineage (NCBI taxonomy): Eukaryota > Metazoa > Arthropoda > Insecta > Hemiptera > Pseudococcidae > Paracoccus > Paracoccus marginatus. The sequence goes on from FIZT01050853.1 coordinate 8,752, forward strand.
TACCTATGGCAGCCATCGCTCCACGCGGCAGCTGTGTTTCCATACATGACAGGCCTCTATAGTAAGCGCATAAAATGGTTTGTTCTTTAGTTAAACAGTCGTCGGCGTAAGCGCATGCGATTTCGCCGGCCGAATGCCCGATAATTCCGGCAGCTGTCACATTCAGAGCTCGCAAAACATCCACTAAAGCTATCTGTAAAACAAGTACGCGTATACAACCTAGATGAGTATATATGACGAGTAGATAAGGTAAATAAGTTGCCATGTTATCAAGTACCAATCGGCAAATAGGTTCAGTTTTAAAACGGACGTATATCTATTGACGTACTTGTACAGCCGTAATGGCAACGAAACAGTTGATCACATTTTGTAGCAATGTAGGGTCGTCGTCGCTTACAATACGAATTAAATCGACATTGAACGGGCGTAAGACGCGATGGCATTGTGCGATGGAATCGGCAAAAATCGGCATCCGCATGAGCTGTTTGGCCATACCAGTCCATTGGCATCCAACTCCCGAGAACACAAACCATACTGGCTTTTGTCTGATCGCGCAGTGCTATACGAAAACACAACGCGTTGCCACCCCATTTATCGCTAGTTAGGTAATATACGTATGTATGCCTACGCTTACGCTTAGATAGGTAGGTAACAAGGTAAGCGAATGAATTAGATACATAGCACTAGACGTGTAGTAGGTAACTAATGGTAAGTACCTGTAAGTATTCCTACGTACCTACATATGTAGGTAGAAGAGATAGGTAATATAAAAAAAATAGCTCAAGAATAACAAGTAGGTAAGTAAGTACCTATGCGTAGTCAGCATGGGCATATTGCATGCGCATATGTATCTAATTACTTGGAAATAAGTTATAACCTACTGTAATTTCTTTGAAAAGCGCACTTTTCGTCTTCGTCGCTGTCGTCGTATTTTCATCGAGTAGTATCATGGCTCCCCTGTACAGGTGTTGAACAATGTCTTGGCTGTGGATTTCGTGTAATAAACTTACAAATTCGTCGTCAATCGGGTTTTCCTCGAGCTAGGTATAAGACGAAAATGGCGTGTCAAGTCGATGCACAGGCGAGCAGGAGGCGAATCGACGAAAGTGAGAAAACAAGCAGCGAATAAATGCCAAGTGGTTAGGTAGCTACCTATCTATTATTATTTTATCGTTATTGTACATGTACGTGGTATGGTATCTAATCTAGCTACCTACCTCTGTGAGAAAAATGTCGACAGCTTCGCGAGTTCGACCCGAGATTGCTACAACAACGGGCAATGAGTGATTTCGTAACCAAACCGCGCGAGTCTTGGATTTTTTGAACGATTTCAGCAAAACGTGACCGTTAGCGCCGCCCAAACCGAAACTGTTGATACCCACTAGACCAGCAGCCGCATCGTCATCGTTCCAAGGTGTGTTTTCCGTAATCACCTAAACAAATGCAAGTAGGTACTTATCGTACAGGTGATAGGTGGGTAGGTAGGTAGATGAAGGGTGGAAAATCAAAACGTGCTAAGTGCCATTTTTAGCGAAATTGAGTTAATGGCCGAAATGGGTGCTAAATGTCATGGCTGATCGACTCCACTATGCGCCATGAGTCGATTCAGTCTCAAAGTTGTGTAAAATCACTAAAATCAATAAAAAAAAGATAGGAAAAGTGCTAAGTGCTTGGCCGTGTTGCCCATAGTGCTAAGTACCATTTCCATTATTATTCACCTGAAAATTTAATTTTCTAATGAAAAATCTATAATTTTATTACGTAATAAAATTTGTCTACCTACTAAAATTCAATTTTTTTACAGAGTACCTATTTAAGTTCATTTCGGCACTTAGCACCTGAAACGCATTATGGCACTTGGCACGTTTTGATGGGCTACTAGTGAAGGCACTTAGCACTGTCCTAAAATTTGCAACTTCCTCACACACACACACCCCCCCCCCCCCCCCCCCCCCCCC
>FIZT01050858.1:0-15032 GCA_900065295.1 Paracoccus marginatus
TTTTCATTTATACATTCCCATTTTTGGGGGGTTATTCTTCATCATTTATTTTTTTTACGATTTTTTCAAAGTTTTACTCTGTCTTTTATACTACTGTATGCATTTTTTGAAAGTGGTGTCACTCCCCTTAATAATTTCTATTTTTTTTTTAATTTTCTCAAAATATTAAATGTTGAAAATTTTCAGTTTTTTTCCAAGTGAAAGATGGGAGTTGGGAATTTCAAGAATTTCAGATGGGAATTTCGAAAATTTCAGTTGAGATTTTCACTAATTCTCCTCCCCCTGGAAAATACCTTCGGTACGTCACTGCTGCTGCGGCAATTGATCAGCTTACGGTAGTACACGTGCAGAACAGGTACAGATACGCTAGAGCATGAAGCACTTAGAGTACGTTGCGTTGTATTATAAATGTATTATAGACTACTTGTATGATGTACTTACATAAACATTAGGGTGGGCCGAAAAAATAAAATTTTCGAATCTCGACTTGTAATACCGTGGAAAAGACGGCGGCTGGGTACACAAGAAAAACGAAAAAATCATTTTTGAACTTTTCAGCACATTGGTACCTGGTACATTTGTCGAAAAATGTTGCTCAATCGTGATGATTTTTCAAAATATTACTTTTAGTTGATGATTTTGAAAAATTTCCTACGATCGCCGATTTTACCAAATTTCGAAAACTTCAACGCGCATGCGCGATCGGAAGATATTAATCGATTTTAAAAATATTTTTTTCGTTTTTCTTGTCTACCCAGCTCCCGTCTTTTCCGCGGTATTACGAGTCGAGATTCGAAAAATTTATTTTTTCGGCCCACCCTAATAAACATATTAGCGCCCGGCCTGACTAAGACGCCTGGCGTTGGCGTTGACATTGACGTTGGATGCACTGGTGTTGGTAAGACACTTCTGGCCATTGTAATTACCAAAATACAAGCAAAATTAATGAACAAAATTGTATCAACGTCTTCGCCTGCACCCGTAGCGTATACATGACACATGACCAATTGACCAGATTGATAAGTAGGTACTAGGTAGTAGGTACTACCAAGAAACCAAGAACCATGGAACACAGATGGCAATTGCCAATCTGCCAAATGAGGTGGGTGGGTGGGTGGGTGGGTATGACTGTGGGTACCTCAACGACGAATACAATATACTCGTAGAATGAGAAATGCACGGGGGCAGGGACTATCATAGCCATAATCTGGCCGGATTCGTTTTTCAAAATTTTCCATTTCACAGCACGTAACTAGGTATTATCGAGAATGCTACAGAACGCCATTTCTAGCAGTAGCAGCGCAGAGGTGAGGTTTCGCTCGCTTGCAAGTTGCAAATGAACACGTTAGCTAATTATTGCAATCGAATACGAGAAAGCTAGTTTTCGTCAAAAAAGAGACGTTTTTTTGGGAGGAATTACGTTGTCAACGCGATGAACATAAAACATATACGATTATTGCGTATGCGTACGATATTAATATAGGTAAGGTACGCAATGAGAAAACATTTAAAAATTCGAGAAAACGTTCGTGAAATGATGCCGATACTTCACTCATACTCTACTTCAGTATGCTGAAAATGAATTATTACCTTAGTTAAATCAGAAAGATTGGACTCTAATCTTTCGATCTAGGTAAAAAACAACGCACTTTGAGCTGCTTTAATTATCTCGAAAAAATTGCTTCAAAATAATTCACACTTCTTGGCCAGCTGGCCAAGCAATCCCTAGGTAAGTATCGTCTTTGTCTATCGTCCATGAAAATATGAATACGTCCAATACGTCCCTCATTCTCGCACTCGTCAGACGAATTCAGCTAAGTACTTATTTACATTTACAATTGAATTTGTTTTATTCATCGTTTTTATTGTACATGTTTGGAGACATGGAGAATAAGGAGAACAAAACTGAACAAGTCAAATACGTTTTCTATTCACGAATTATTGAATTAAATTTTGTTCACGTTTTTCATACGCCTTCACGCTTCAAAAAAAAGTTCTTCGGTAAATGAGTTACTCTGAATATATGAAAATTTGAACTTCATTCATTACAAACAAAAGTGTTGACCGCCGTTATACGTTAACACGTAAGATGTTCGTGGTACATAGGTAGGTACTAGTTAATTCGAATATTCGTTATTGGTATTCGAATAATTATTCGCAAGTTGGGAAATTCGAATGTTCGGGGAACACTAGTAGGTACAAAGGGTACAATCCGTCGATCAACTATTGTGACTTGTGAGATGCCGGTGATGCGTCGAAATTCCTCCCAAAAGAAATCGTCTCTTTTTTGACGAAAACTAGCTTCTTGTCAATCGAATCAACCACAACCAGAATCATGAATCAACCGTTGCTTCGCGCCGCATCGCGTCGCGTCCATCGATCATCAAGCTCATAGTCAGCTCGTCAAAGATAGGTACTTACTATAAAATGTAAATTGTAAACAGATGGCGGGCGGAAATGGAAATGAAACGTTAAAAAAACATCCACATCCACATCGACACTATCGTAAGGGCAATCAATTCAAATCATCGGTATTGATGTAAATCACGTTCACGTAATATGTATGTATCTATTTGTACAACTACATAGCTAATTAGTTATCCATGAAAAATAACATAATGCGCAGTGTAGAGCGTAGACCTACGAGTAAATAGAAAAAATATAATATAGATACAGAAGACCAAACTAACAAATTTTACGCGTACTAACATTACACGATAAGCCGTACTCGTACTGCAATACCATAACTTACGTAAAAATAATAAAATTATGCATGTACTTTCGAGTATACATGTATACATACGTACATGCATAATATTATGTACATGACAAATTTACGTTTATTAAATTAGCAATACCCTAAAGAGCGCACAATGGTAACGCCCCAATTCGCTTCAACATTTTACTCGATATTTTTGCTAAATTACAGAAAGTAAGTACAAGGACAGTTATAAAGGGTTATACTACTCACCACCAGGACCGCCGACGGTCTGCGCCTTTGAGGTGTAACACACTAGCACGATGAAATTACACAACGAAATGATGAGAAATTGATGAAACTTCATTTTCACCAATATCGCTAATCACGGGGAAACAGACGAATTAAAGCGAAAAATGAAACTTACTAATTACACTTTCGAGCGAATAAAATAATATCAATTATCATTGAACAGCGAACACGAACAGAAATAACATTCCGAAACAAAACGAACGCACACAGACACACTTCACCTATTTCGCTATATACACTATAAATTAATACTCGGGCACAATTTTATTTTAATCATAAAAATTTGCCCCAACACTATGGCGACTGAGGCAGGGCAGCTCACAGCTATCAGAATTCAGAATGATGCACCATGCATGAACCGTAGCCTTTGAGACCACAGCTTACCGTAACCAAAAATACGCGTACAAGTACGTACCCGCAATCCGCGCAAGCATCATGCTCACGTCTTTGGCAGGGGTGCGGACTGTGGCGCGGTACTGTGGCACAAACGGAACGAAAACCTAACATTCACGGTTCACTCATCATTTTAACTTCTAACGCATCCTCCTGGCTGCGTTCCTTTAGAGCACGTGCTTCAGAGTGAATGCAGAAACTTTGGCAGAAACGGTTAACGCATTTCGCAACTCAAAATAATAGTAGTTTATTCAAAGTAGGGATATAAAGTGATTTTCGACAAGTTTTGAGGTTTATTTCACGAGCGGAGTAAGGAAAATAATCAAAACGCGTTGAAAATCGTTTATTTCCTTACTTTGAATAAATTATTTTACGTTACTAGACGAGAATAACACTTATTTACTATCGAGCGACCAGCGAGAGGGTGATATAAAGAGCACTTTATATCCCTAGTAACGTAAATAATCATAATGTAAAATTGCATTTTACTACCAGGGTTATCAATTATTTATAAACTTTTATTTATGATTTTGATTCTTTTTTTTTATTTTATTTTTTATTCCCAGTTTTACCTTTCATCTTGTTAAAAGTTGTTCAATCATTTTTCTTTACAAAATTTTATTTTAAAGGACGGTCTGATCATTTTAATAATTAAAAACCTTGAAAATTTTTTTCAAAAATATTTTCTTCAAAATGATCAACACTTTCAAGTCTGTTACGACTAAAGTGTAGGCTGTAGGGGTAGGCTAACGTTAGCCTAGGACTTCAACTTGGTGTTGGTTTCAAGTTTTAACTTTTAGTATGAGAAGTTGATTTGAAACCCGTGGTAATTTTTTCAAAAAAATATTAAGAAACATAAATTATTAATAATTATTACACGTGAATGTGAAACACGGAGTTTATTTTTGTGCAATGTTATTGCTGAAGAAAATATTAAGTAAGTACCTATATGTATAGCCAAAATTGTGGACTGTCTTGTCTCTGAAAGTTTATTGTTCTTAGTTTTTTTCAAAAACGAAGACTCACATCAGGTGATTATAAACGATCATATTATGTAAACATAAAAGAAGGTATAGGCACCGACACCTTAATATATCCGGTAACCTACGATCCATTAAACAAAAACTAGAATGTCAACTTACTAATGCATAATATGTTTTTGCATATTAATTATATTAAAGCTACTACCCTCTTGAAAATCTGTTTTCTGCGTTCTACTCGACGTATTACGTAGGTTATACCTATGTATGCGTACTTATACACGTATAAACGCCTAAGTAAGTAGGTACTACCAAGTACCAATGAATTGAAAATATAATTATTCTTGCCTACTTATTTATACTTAACGATCGTAATATGCTACTATTAGATATCACTAAGAGCAATCAAAACATCAAAAAATCTATAGCTAAGAATAACTACCTTTGGAAATCTTTTCAGGTTATCGTTATACCTTTCCATCTTATTCCTGTAAAAATTTGTCGTCATACGAGTTATATAAAATCCCGTACCAGTTTCTTCGCATTTTTTTTTTCAAATTGTGAAAATGAAAGTTTATCGTAACGTTTTACAGAACCGAAGAGATACCCGTTTACAACTTGACACAAGCTGAAACAGAACCAGTTCAGTGGAAGGAAGTTTTAGATTTAGGAAAAGAGATAATAGCAGATTATCCATTCGAGGTTGTACTCTGGTATCCAGGAGGATCATTTCATAAAAATGAGCTGTACCATACTTTACTGGCATTTTTATTCCATTGGGTTCCAGCGTACTTGATCGATTTTCTTATGCTCTTGTTAGGAAGAAAACGATTGTAAGATGTTCAATAATTAATAATTCTTTTAATGTGGATTTTAATTTGAAAAGGTGTAAAATTATCTTGGTTACAGCATGATAAATGCTCATAAAAAGATTCATCATGGTCAAAAATTGCTGCAGTACTTCACCACTAGGGAATGGAATTTTGCCAAAGAGAAGCTTTTCAAATTGAGAGATTCCTTATCACCCATCGACAAAAATACGTTCAAACTATCTCTGAAAAATTTAGACCGAAAAAACTACATGATTAATGCAACTTTGCTTACGCGACATTATCTGGTTAAAGATGATCCAAGTAGTATTCCAAAGTGTCGAATTAGAATGAAAGTGTGCGTACCTTTTACTTATGTAATACCTACTTTTACCTGTTTGACTCCTTTTTTCATTTTTGTTTTTTTAGTATACCTACTTATCTAGCTATATTATTATACCTACTTCCTATTAATACCCTATGACATTTAAAGCGTAATTGTGATATTTTATTTTTTCAGTTTATACGTCGTCGACCGTTTAACAAAACTGATGTTTTTCATTTACGTTGCCTGGATGATCTTGAAAGTCTTCAACTTAATGTTCCCCGTTGAATGATTCTAAACCCGTTTATACTTATTCAACATTTCCAGCTTGTGATAATTTAATTAGGTACTAATTACTGAAGTACTTATAGACTTTGGTACTGCATCCTTTGACTTATCTATATCTATACGGAGCATTAATCCAATACATGTTTCAAGTTTTGTCAGAATTTTGTGCACCTCCAAGTTGTGAATTTCATTACCAACTTATATGAACGTTCAGTTACGTAATTTAGGTAGCTACTTAATTTATTTTGTTAGAAACTTTTTTACGTGTCTACCTATTCCTTGGACTTTTCAATACTTTTTTGTTATTCTTTGAAAAATTTCGCTAGTAAAAATGTTGCGTTCATTTTTTGTATTTTATTCAAAACTAGAATAATCTCAATAATTACTCCAGTAGAACGTAAGTTTTAAAGGATTTATTGTTTGTCCACATCAAGTAATTGAATTATTCAAATTTAAAATGAATTATTTAAAAATGAACAATTGAGATGTTTGCCTTTCACCCTATCAAGACGTGAATTTCATCGAAATGAAAATTTAATGGCTTTTTAGGTTTATTAAATTTACGAGAAAATATCTGTTATCTATTCACCAACTTCTGTGTTTTTAAGATATACCTACGACTTTTTTTTCAACAATAAATTAGATAATAACTAGGTAATCGTTTAATGTTGGTTTTTGAAAAGAAATGAAGGAATATTATCACGATGAAAAAGTTGGGAATCGTTACATATTGACACCTCAAGAAAAAAAAGTCAGGAAAGAGTTTGTCAGGTCAGTAATATCTATTATGAACAAAAATGACAAAAATTTAACCAAATTATTTTATCAGAAAATTTGTTTTTCAGGAAAGTCACCTTGATCATGATAGGACAATTACTTGTCACCTTAGGTGCTATGATTCCTTTCAGTTTTTACGATCCCGTTAGAGATTACCTCAATCAAAACACCTATATTAATATTGTATCCGTATTCTTGATGGCAGTTTTCACCATGTTTTTGATATTTTGCAGTTGGCTCGCTCGATTAATACTCGTTAATTACTCCTTAATATGTTCACTTACCGCTTTTACTGCTTTTTGGATGACGTGCTTGTGTGTCAAGTACAGTCATACTTTGGTAAATTTATTCATTTTATTTCATTTACCTTCTTGATGATAGTTTTTTGTGGTTAACTTGAATTCTAGTTTGATGTTAGCATTAATCTTGATTAATCGTTTCAAAGGTAGCTGTGTCAATTATTATTACCATATTCCTCAGTCTCGGATTGGGTTTGTATGCGATGTACACGACACACGATTTCACAGTCATTTTGGGAGTTTTACTCGTTGTTACTTTGATAGCGTTAACATTAGGAGTTTTTTTTTTCATGTGGCCCCATCCTCGTTTGAAATGGGCAATATTAATCGGTTCAATCATCTTGACGTGCGTTTATTTTCTTAGCGATGTGCAAATGATCATTGCTGGAGATCGTACCTTTTTTTTAGATATGGAATCTCATGTACTTGGGGCGTGTATCATGTATATTGATTTCGTTTACATTTTTATTTATTCATTAATGATTATTGGTGACTTTGGCGGAATGAGATTTGGATAAGTTTCTACAACGACGAAAATATATACGAAAAAAATGTTTATTTTAATTTTTTTATTTTTATCGTTTCGTTTTCCAATTTTTTCATTCTACCATAACCGTTATCGTTCAACTTACAGTAGTTAGGGTGTTGCAGTATGTTTGTGAAAAATACTTACTTAACAGCGATGATTTAATTTTTATGAAGTGTTATTTTATTCTCATGTTTTTTCTCTTGAGAAAGCGAACATAATTATTTTTCATTTACATGCGCGCATCGCTGTTTCCTTGCAGCGCATCATTTGTGATGAAAATAGACAAGGATAAAAATCTGCCAGTGTCATCGAATTTTAATTTAAAAATTAAAATAATTATTCAAAATTATGAACCATTTGTTGAAAATCGATGGAAAAAAAAATTATGAACAACAGGATTGGAAGATTATAATAATATAAAATAAGAGTGAATACCACTTACCACATTCTAAAATGCATAATTGTATAAAAAAATTTCAAAAAATAAAACCTCAAGTTTCGTTTTCGTTAGTCGTACTTACCAACTAGGATTTAAAAAAAAATAAAAAATGTTTCCCGCCTTCAGCGCTATCATCATCGCAATCGGCGAATCATTCATATTATTTTTTTCAAAAAATATCCTGGCAAAATTTAGGATTCTTGTGTTCTTTGGATCAACTTTCAAATTATTTTTTTCTCTTTTCATCAAGTTGGTCGGGTGGTTGGTGACGATTATTTATATTCACTAGTACCCTAATATTCACTGTTTCGCTAAAAATTGAATCTAAATAATCGAAAAAGATACTATATTATATGAGAAAATGTTCAATGTGATTGTATGTTTTATGTGTTGAAGTACTATTATTATTTTGTGCTCTGTATTCGTAAAAGTAATTGTGTCAATTTTATTTGTAAAAACAACTTAGTTTCCTGTTCTCGGCTAGAAAAAGTTGATTTTCATCCTCATGTGCGCATATTGAAACAAATTCAATCAGAATGGGGTAAGATTTTACATTTCACTACGTTTACTCAGTGTAAACTCAGTGCTTACGACGTTCGTTTTCAGTTCTAGCTCTGATTCTGATGTAACCGAAATTGAAGACGATAAACTAGTCAAAAAAGATCACGAACACAAAAAAAAGAAGAAGAAACATAAGCATCACAAACACAAGAAGCATTCGTCGAAACATGAGAAGTAACCACCCTCAATCGGTATGCTTGATATCGTTCATTCATCATCTTTTAATCTTTCTATTGTTTTTTATTTAGAAAACACAAGAAGCATAAACGTCATAAATCTAGTGAAAACGAAATATCGGATGATGAACCTGAACCACGAATGTCTGTAGAAGTGTCCGCTGTGCCGAAAATGGCACTCCCTGTGAATGGAAATTCAAATTTACCTAAAGATGTTGTCGATGTTATCAACATTGACGAAAACAGCTCAGAGTCGGATGTTGTACAAATTAAAGAAAAAGATTCCGACTGTGAGATTAACGTTGAAGTATTGGAAGAAGAAATGAATTTAGAAGATTTAATGAAACAAAAGGTTAGAAGAATTGACACTACGATTTTCCAGGTACATTATCATATCTGATGATTGGGTTTCACTTTTAGGCTTTGCTACAGGCTAGACTAGGTGTCTATGGATCCGAATCGGATGAAGAAGGAAAAATCGTAACAATCAATTTATTAGATGATAAAGAAACTGATAGCAAATACGTTAAAAGGAAAAGAAGCCGGTAAGTTCAAAAATTTATCCGATATCATCAACTTAGAGATCTAGTTTCATTTACTATGGCGTTCGTTTCTCTCACGTGATAGAAGCATCGATAAACCTGATAAACCCGACCTGAAACGTGCTAGGAGTAAAGATCGTGATAGAAGAAAAGCTCCATCCGAAGAGCGTAAATCTACCAAAAAATTGAGAAGTTCACCTTCGCACGACGAAAGAGCCAAAGCTAAATACGACAGGGATGACTCGAGAGTTAGAGAAGATCAACGTAAACGCATTTCAGATTCTCACTATCGTGAAGACTCCCACAGAAGAAGTCGAACCAGAGGTAATCAAAGTCCACTATTTCAGCACATTCTTTTATCTCTACCTTCGTTTTAATTGAATTTTTGTTTTTAAATTGCAGAGCTATCGCGAGAGCGTTTCCGTACCCAAACGAAAGAATTCGAGATTAGGCATCGTGAAAAAGAACGCGACAAAGAAAACCGACGAGATAGAGAGCGAAGCCGCTCCCGAGATAAAAGCCGAGACAGGTACAAAACCAAGTCGGACGCAAGGTACGACGATAAATACAAACGTCCAAATGATGATAAAATTAAAGAAAATCGTAAGACCGGCCGCGGTGATGATCGCCTCAGTAAAGACGACCTCAGACGTGATATTGAACTCGACAAATACAAAAGTCGATATCGCCCTGATATGGATCGTGGTCGCGATCGACGTGATAGATTCTCTGAAAGATCGCGTCCTAGAAGAAGATCTCGCAGTCGTAGCAGGGATAGATCTCGCAAGGATAAAAGTGGCAAAGACATGTTCAAGGATAGTTTCTCCGAGGGACTTGAGCACGAAATATCATCTTCTTCGGACGAAGAGTAAGTTTATCTACCAGTTGTTTTTATTCAATTTTTTTAAAGTAATAATGCGCGGTTAAATTCCAAAACAAGTTTTTTATTCGTATTTGGCCAGACACCGTGCTATATAAAAGACAATTTTCAATTCATTTTGACAATTCACTTATCGAATTGTCGTATTTATCTTAAATTTGTTACATTAGTAGTACGTAAATATTTCACGTTTGAGTGCTGGGTTTTCGTCGAAGCTACCCTCTATTATGAATTTTTTGATTTCCTCATTGTTAATGTAATGCACGGTTAAATTCCAAAGCAAGCTTTTTATTAGTATTTGGCCAGACACCGTGCTATATAAAAGACAATTTTCAATTCATTTTGACAATTCACTTATCGAATTGTCGTATTTATCTTAAATTTGTTACATTAGTAGTACGTAAATATTTCACGTTTGAGTGCTGGGTTTTCGTCGAAGCTACCCTCTATTATGAATTTTTTGATTTCCTCATTGTTAATGTAATGCACGGTTAAATTCCAAAGCAAGCTTTTTATTAGTATTTGGCCAGACACCGTGCTATATAAAAGACAATTTTCAATTCATTTTGACAATTTGTGTATCGAATGGTCATATTTACCTTGAATTTGTAACATCAGCTGGACAAATATCACCCTTAGAGGGTTGACTGCCCTCTCTAGATTAATTTTGATTGTTTCATGGTTAGCATAACGCACGGCTAAATTCCAAAACAAGCTTTTTGTTCGTATTTGGCCAGACACCGTGCTATAAAAAAAAGCAGTTCTTAATTCAGGTTGACATTCGATGGTGTTCTCTGTTTAATACCTGCTACATACGCACGCGTACATAGATGGATTTGAATGCTTATATTTTTATGATTAGTAATGACGTTGAAATACTGGATTTATAACTTGTTTTTCTCTCTCCAATTTTGAAGTTTGGCCGATATAAATATTGACGTTGAGGAAGAAAACGAAGAAGAAATAATAAAGAAGCGGAGAAAACAAAGAGAAGAATTATTAAAGGTTCGTAATCGTATTCAAGTTTTCATTGTCTTCGTGAATCGTAACTAGTATATTTTTGTATAAACGTAGAAATTGGTCGGCAACGACGTCACCGAACAGGCCAGCCCCGCCAGCGAACCGGCTCCCGCTACAGTTACCTACGAGATTGATAAAAGTACGACGGAAGAAAACTGTCAAAATTCTGATTCTAAAGAAGATTCTACCGCAGCTTCGAAAGCCAAAAGGAAATCTCGTTTTGACGTCGAACCCGAACAAGTCGCGAATAACGACAAGAAAGAAAATCCCTCCAAAAAGAAAGACGATAGGAACGATATGTTCGCCGAAACTGATACATTCGGCGCTAACGTCGATGTGAGTGCTGTTTTCGTGAAACGTTTGTCGACTGAAAATGCCCTTATTTTATTTTACTTCGCTTTTCTGTTTGTCCTCACGCAGAGTCCTAGCGTAATATCGAAAACCGGACTGGCCGCCGAAAATCCGGCTTTAACTGATAACTGGGACGATGCCGAAGGTTATTACCGAATTCGTATCGGCGAGACGATGGATAGCCGATATGTAACGTACGGATACACCGGCCAAGGTGTATTCTCCAATGTAATTCGAGCTCGAGATAACGCTCGTGGTAACCAAGACGTCGCCATTAAGATAATTCGTAATAACGAAGTCATGTAAGTATTAAAAAAGTAGTTTAACGCTTCGACGACTCGATTAATCACATCACGAGTTTTAAACGAGACAGCTAAAGGTTTTTAAAAGAAAAGAAAAAATTCCGTCGACGATTGATCTTCTTTTCTTTCTGTTTATTAATAATATTGTTATTGGATTTTAATACGATCGTGTGCTGTTATTAAGATGGTCATCACGCAACGCAAGTTTATGGACCGGTGAGGAAATCGCTCACTGGATACCAATAGTGGTATTTTTATTGCGCGCTGTACTCTTATTAGTGGTATGTATTGACCTGCGTATGTTTTATCATATTTTAAGTACCTATTTTTTAAAGAAATATTTATGCGTAGTTGTTAGCTATGTGATGATTGAACCGGATTGTATATGGTTTCCAGGTGTATTTGGGTAGCTTACATACAAGTGGCAGGGTATTGTTGCACGATGATTCACTGTCTACTTAAAACACAGAGTCGTGTAAGCAATGAGTATTATTCACTAAGAGTTTTTCCGTACATGCCTTTCTATTAGCCCAATTCCTGTAATTGAGCGAAAAATATCTTAAAGAACTAATGCGAAGAATGATACAATATATGCGGGTCAATGCATTTAATCGCGTAGTCGAGTACTTAATATTGCATTTTTTCTCATAATAAAATCGACCAACGCGTTTCCATTCGCTCAAGTATTAAATGTGTCAATTGACTATTTAGGCACAAGACCGGAGTGAAAGAAGCCGAGATGTTGAGAACGTTGAACGAAGCTGATCCTGACGATAAATTCCATTGTCTCAGATTATTCCGAAGTTTCTATCATAAGCAACATTTATGCCTAGTTTTTGAACCGCTCAGTATGAATTTGAGAGAAGTAAGTACTCGCCGCTTGTGCGTTATTAATAACTATTATCGTTGAAGAATTGTGATACTCACCAACGTACGGTTCATTATTTTAGGTGTTGAAAAAGTATGGTAAAGATGTTGGTTTACATATGAAAGCGGTTAGATCATACAGTCAGCAGTTATTTTTGGCGTTGAAATTATTGAAAAAATGTAGCATCCTTCATGCAGATATCAAACCTGATAATATCTTGGTAAGTGGGAACCGTAGTCCTCGAAAGAGACGCGAATATTTAGCGTGAATATTAACCTCTTTGTAATTGACTTGTAGGTAAATGAAAGTAAACTAGTATTGAAATTGTGCGATTTCGGTTCAGCCAGCCATGTGAAAGAAAACGAAAAAACGCCCTATTTAGTGAGCAGATTTTATCGCGCTCCTGAAGTCAGTAAGTATTGAAATGAATCGAAACGTTGGAACATCAAAAAGTAATATATTTGCACGTGTATTCTTAACAATGTGAAATTCTCTCAGTTCTAGGTATTCCTTACGATTTTGGTATCGATATGTGGTCCGCTGGATGCACCGTTTACGAATTATACACAGGCAAGATAATGTTCCCTGGAAAAACTAACAATCAAGTAAGCCATTAGAAAGGCTAGAATATAATATCTAGTATAATCTGAAAGCGATTTTGTTTCTAATCATCTATTTTTATTTACAAATCAGATGTTAAAATTATTCATGGACTTGAAAGGTAAATTCCCTAACAAAGTGATACGTAAAAGTGCCTACAGGGATCAACATTTTGACGCGAATTGTAATTATCTGTATCACGAAGTAGACAAAGTTACTGAAAGGGTAAGATTCAACGATGGTGAAAATTTGTTTATGCCGTCGTCGTCGGCGTTCTAGAATCATGCTAATCACTGGAAAACGATATTTTTACAGGAGAAAACTGTAGTTATGTCGACAATAAGCGTGACACGCGATTTACACGGTGAATTAGTAGGTAATCAGAGATTACCCGATGATCAGGCGAAAAAAGTGAATCAGTTGAAGGATTTATTGGAGAAAATATTGACGCTAGATGCTACGAAACGTGTCGCCATTAATCAAGCATTGATGCATCCGTTTATCGTGGAAAAAATATAATATATTTTGATGTAAAATGATTATTTTTCTTGTTTTGGCATTATGTAAATTACATTTTCGTATTTATGGTGATTTTTTCTCTTTTTGTTTATTGTTAAGTTGTTGTCGAAGGCGTCAAGATTGCAAGAAGAAAACGGAAACATCTGCGACTCCACAGGTAGTCAGGTACGTTCGAACAAGAGAATTAAACCAAGTAAAATCAGTAGAATACAATAATATAAAGATTTATTTGAATGAAAACGAATTAGTTAACAATGAATCGATTAAATTAATTATAATAACTACCTACTTATAAGATACAAGAAGGAGGATATAATACAGTTTGGCATTCAAATGTTCAATCCGATGATATTTCCCTATTCTTAGTATGCCAAATGATCGCGATTACAAATTTAATGTTTCTAAATGCGCGTACACAGACGGATAAAAAAAAACTATTGAAATGAGTGTATTTCCAAAAAAATCGCAGCGTAATTAACGACGTTTTGTCGTATTTATGCAGAAATCAAATGGTGCGAATTGCAAAACAAAGTATAACGATGTATACGAAAAAAATAATAAAATAAAGAAAAAAAACAAAGTAAAACAACTAAAGAAAAATCGATTAAAAATTGACTTTTTTAACCGTCTTACTGACTTTCTGAGAAGAAGACGTTGATTTGAACGAATCACTCGTGTCTAAAAACGGATCTTCACCGGCGATTAGAGCTTTTAAATTATTCAAACGTTTTTCGCGAGCTAATCCTTTCTGTGTCACGGCATCGATTTCACTTTCAATATCGGCCAGCCGAGCTCTAGATTGCCTTGCTCTGGCGGCAGCTGAACTTTCGATGGTATCGTTGAGTGAAGGTTCTCTGACTGCCGTCCATTTAGTGATTTTATCGTCGTCGAATAAAGACGGTACCTTTATGGTGCGTTTTTTGAGAATTTCCTCTTCCAACGAATCTTGTAATTTACCATTGACGCCAACGCTGTCAAGGATCTTTGCGGATAAATTTAATCTGTAAGAGAGAAGATAGATCGAGTTCGTTACACCGATCAGCCAGCGCATAAGTACATATAGAGATAGAGGAAACCTATGGACAGTGTAGCTTTTCTCTTTATTGTAATTTAATCCAATCACTTGCATTTTGTTTACCAGTTTAATAATCAAGGGATTAAGAGTACCTACAAAATTGAAGTTATGATAATGATAATGTGTGTGTTGCGACCTCGAGTACTCGGTGTAGACTTTGAAGGGTTTAAAATCACGCAGATATCAATGAATTCTGTCAAGTTACCTACAGTGGGCAACATAAACATTGAGACGGTTGTGAAGAAAAAGTTCGAAACGCGATAAAAGAGGTAAGAAGTGGAGGGGGAAA